>CAUYRH010165838.1:0-23551 GCA_963574655.1 Perodicticus potto | reverse complement strand
GCAACAAAGATATTTGCACCAGATTGTTCATTGCAGCTCAATTCATAATTGCCAAGTCATGGAAGAAGCCCAAGTGCCCATCGACCCATGAATGGATTAATAAATTGTGGTATATGTATACCATTGGATACTATGCAGCCTTAAAAAAAGATGGAGACTTTACCTCTTTTATGTTTACATGGATGGAGCTGGAACATATTCTTTTTAGTGAAGTATCTCAAGAATGGTAGAAAAAGTATCCAATGTACTCAATACTTTCATGAAACCAATTTATAATTACTCACACTTTCTTATGAAAGATAGATCACAACTATAGCCCAGGATAGAGAGAAGTAGAGGGGGATGAGAGGGGAGTGGGAAGGTTTGATAGAGGGAGGGCAAATGAGGGGACCACACCTATGGAACATATTGCAAGGGTACAAGTCAAATCTATCAAGAATAGAACATAAATGACACAATAATTAAGTAAATGAAGTGAAAGCTATTTTGATTAGTTTGATGTAAGCACTCCAAAGCATGTAAAAAATCAACACATTGTACCCCACAAATGCATAAACATATTCATGATCTATGTGTATATGACTTAATAAAAGGAAGGAAAAAAAAGTCACCAGAGTTCCAGGTTGAAAGGGACACCACAGATCATCGGGCCACTATGGGATAGGGCAGTGGTTCTCCCCTTACTGGACCCCTTTGTGCTGGCTACTGGAATAAGACTGGAACAATGATTCCAGAAGTCTCTGACCGGTCAGATTCCTCACATTAGCTTTGCCTCAGTAGCTGGGGGCAGAAGGGCAAAGAGAGATTGTAGACAACACTCTTTCCCTTGGGCAGCCTGGAGGCCTGGGCTCCAGGGCTCTCTACCCCAAATCGAGTGATCACGTAGAACCCTGTGAAGGAAGGGACAAAGAGAGGTGGTGTTGTATTGTGGCTAAGAGCAAGTGCATCAGGCTGCTTGGGCTGGAGTTTGTTGCTCCCCGCCCCCACGCAATCCTAGGCGTGCTATTTAACTTCCAGGAGACTTGGTTTCCTCATCTGGAGAGGGTGTGACACTCCTGCCATATTAGGGTTGCTACTAGGACTGATGAGATCGGGACATGAAGTGCTCAGAACAGTGCCTGACGCACACTGGGCTCTGTTAGGTACAGAGCTCCGATGCCAACATTAGTAATAGAAGAAAGATAGCATCCTGTCTCTTCTGCCTCTCTAAGCCTGTTTTCCCCTACAAATTACAGTCTCGAAATGAGCTCTGACCGACATTATGCAAATGAATCCAATCGGGTCGATAACCCAAACTGAGCTTTCTAGGGCATACAGGGTAGCTTGCCCAGGATATAGGAACGGGAAAATAGGCACAACCTTCCTCAACCTAGAATACCCAGATGGTGTCTGGGAGTGGAGTCTGGACTAGGCTGCAGGGGATGCTATATGGGACTGCAGAAAAGGGCCTGGCCTCTTTTCCAAATCCTGGCACTGTGCATCTGGCGTGATCTACACATCTGGCTGCATCCCTGGGGTAATGGTCACAGCTGCTGATATTTGAGGGTGGAGCGAGCCAGCTCCTCAGACTGGGCCTGGGGGGGGCTATAAATAACTAGCTAAGAGGACTAGGGGGACAAGGTTGAACTTTGGGGGGCGGGAGCTGCTTGCGACTTGCCCCTCCCTCCTTGGGGCCAGAGCCAGAAGTTTAGCAAAACAGGAAGAGGCAGCAGCAGCTTCTGGGAAAGTAGGAGTGGCTCTCCTTCCCCCACTTGCCTGGAGTCTTCGGATCCCAGCCAGGACCTGGGAGAGGTGGAGTCCTCCAGGCCAGGAGAGGGAGGGGTAGACTCGCACAAATGGAGGCACAGCTTGGTGCTCTCCTACAGCTCATCTGGGGCAAAGGAAAGGCGGAATGAGACAGGAGAAGAGCAGCCCAGTGGAGTATGCCTGTCACCCCTGCTTCCTCCTTCCTGTTTCCCTTCTTCCCCATCAATGAGACAGCAGGAAGGAAGGTTATTAGAAATGAAACACGAAATGTGCCTTTAACCCAGGTAATGTGTCTAAAGGCCTAAGGTCAAGTTGAACATACCTCCATCTTTGTTCCTTTTCAACCTAAGCCCAAGTGGTGGGGAGAGAGGGCTCCAGACAGGAAGAAGGATGCCTTTGGACTTCTGGAAAGGGGTCCAGGGCCTGACTCTAGTGGAGTGATAGAGAACCTCCCAAAGGACTATTGAAGTGAGGAAGATCCAAAGCTCTGAGTGATCCTGGCATCTACAGGGACAAGCTGAGGGAAGCTAAGCCCCAACTCATAGGCCCTCATAAAGTCAAAGACTAAAGGCATTATCCAGGAAATGTTGCACTGCTTTGCTTTGCCTGGGTGAGTTTGGTCACCAAGAGTCTATCCTTTGATGTCTGGTGCAGATGTCTGGTTGAAGCTTTGGCTGGCCCTCATCTGCCTATATCTGCCATGGACTGTCCTATCTCCTCAGCCTAGAGTCCCATGTTCCACCTGCAGGCATGGTCTAGACCAGCACTGTCTGAAAGAAACAGAATGTGAACCACATATGTAGCTTTTCTAGTAGCCATACCAAAAAAAAAAAGTAAAAATAAATAGGCAAAATTTATTTAAATTGTTTATTTAACCAAATATAGTATATATAATCAAAATAAAAAATTATTAATGACATCTTTTACATTCTTTTGTCATACAAAGTCTGAAATTCAGTATATATCTTATTACACTTATAGCACATTTTGATTCTGATTAGCCACGTTTCAGGTGCTCAATAGCCACATGTGGCTGGTGGCAGGCTTCGATGACTTGCAGTTTAACTTCTTCTTTACTCCTTGCAGTCCTTTTCTGGAGAGGAGCTCAAGAGACGGAGGAGGAAGCCAGCAAAGGTGAGTTTGCTCTAGGAGGGTGACTACCCACTTTGGTTTTCAAGCATCCATCACTAGACCTGGAATCATTTCTATTATAGAGGTGGGCAAGGAAACGGAGTCACAGGTGGCATCTTCCCTGACAACTGGCTTCCTCCACTTCTCAGTTAAAGGCTGATAGACTCCTATTTCCTCTTCGAGTCTGCTAGTCTGTACCTTCCTCTTGCCCCTTTGCAAAACAACCCCAAATCCAAAAATATTTGGGTAGCCAAGATAGGGAATACGGGAAAATAAGCAAATGTGGAGGGAAATGCAGAATTGAGCTTTGGGTAGGTAGAGTATGAGACGTTGGCGGGACGGTTGCTATCTGGGGCTAGAAAGAAGAGTGAGGTACAAATAAAGACCTGGAGATCAGTGAGGGACGAAGTTGCAGGATGAATGAGACCTGAGAGCAGGAGAGAAGAGAGGAGGAGAGAAAGGGAGTGGAGGGGAAATGGCAAAACACAGAAACCTGAGCAAACAAAGATTTCAGATGGGTGGAGGAAGGGAAGCTGGAGAAGGGGGTTGAGAAGGCTTGTCAGAGAGAAGCTAGAGGAAGAGTCCCATGGAAATCCAAAGTAGGAGAGAATGTCAAAGAGTGATTTGCACTTGATTGTAATAGTCAATGCTTTAAAACCATTCTTATAAAGAGAGCTCACACAACTTGTTAAGAAGCACTGAAAAAGTAGTGCACTGAAGTTCAAACACAGACCCAGACTCTACCAGGAAAAAGGAAACACACCTAGTAAGCAAAGGTAGGGGAACGTTCAACCTGATTGTAATCAAAGCGATGTCAATTAAAACGAGTTGAAGGCAGGTGCTGTGCTCAAACATCAGTGAGAACCTGGTGAAGTGTGTATGCTGTCGGTAGTGGCGTAACCTCTTTTGAAATCAGTGTGGCAATATATAGTAAGAGCTACAAAATGTACTTACCCTTTGGCTCCATAACCCCACACAGTGTACCCTAAGCTGGATTTCAATGGCCAGAATTTGGGGAGAAGGAGTGGAATAGGAGCATAATGATGCTTACCATTATGGAAATCTGGAAAATTAGGAACAACTTAAACACTTACAATTAGAAAATTGTAAATTAAATTATAATATTTCCACATAGTAGAGAATTACAACACTGTTACAAAGGTGTTTATGAATGCAACACAGCATTAAAGGAAAATATAGATTTGTGCATGCCCTATGATATGATAGCAACTATTGAGAAAATCATATAGGCATGGAGGAAAAGATTAAGAAGAAATACAGTATTAGGTAATGATGATGTGCGTTGGTATGAGCATACGGGTTTTTTTGGATCATTTAATGATTGTTAGCATCATGGCGAGCTGTGGGGAGCAGGGATGAGGACTGACCAGAAGCTGAGATTTGGCTGTGAGGAAGTCATGAATTCATTTATCTAGCAAGTAAAGGTGCTGAGCTCAGTCCAATGCCAGGGGACTGTCGCTGTGGGTATTAGCTCAGCCTTGTCCTACAGAAGAAAGCCCACCATAAGGGGCGAAGGCTAGGTGGTCACCCCTGTCTGGGTTCCAGGGAGCTCTGTCTCCTCTTCCTGCTGAGGACAGGGCCAAGGATGAAGGGAAGTGAAGAGCAGGCGCTGGAAGAACATTATGTCTGTGACAGTAGCCAAGGAGGTTAGGTGAGGGCGGGGCCCCTGTGGAGCTTAGGAGGTGTGAGGGCTGCTCTGCTCCGGCTGTGGTTGGCCACCTGCTGTTTCACATCACCCTGAAGGTGACATGAGATTAGATTTGAGGGGCCATCACCTCCACCCCCTTCTCTCCACCACCCCCCACAGGAACTCTACCTGGGCCCCCCACCTACAGGCACATCCAGCTGGGCAGCCTCCTGCTCCTCCCCCGCCCTTTCTACAACGACAAGGGGCCTTGAAATAACACATCTTTATTTACGCCATCATTTCCACATAATTTGCCTATGATTCATTTGTTGTCAAGAGGCATTAAAACCTCCAGCTCCTGGGCACCCCCAACCTGCCCCCTCCCTCCTACACCCCACTGCCACTTCCCACAGTGTCCCTCCTGGCTCTCAGCCCCAGCCCTGTGTCCTGAGCCCTGCATCCGTGTCTCATCTCAGCACCTCTTTTCCTACAACCACCCCACCCCTGCTTGGTCTTCCTTGGGGATCAGGGAGCAGGGTGGGTCCAGTTTGCATCCACCCACCTCCCCAGCCCAGACCTGCCTGAGGAAGGCCCCCGCTGGGAAGGCCTGTAGCCTCAGGACTTGAGCTGACCTCACGCAAGCAGGAAGCCCTGGAAAAGGGAAGAAACTTCTCTATGCCCGTAAGCAGGAAGCTGTGGAACCCCCAACCCCAGAGGCCGCCCCTTTCTGCAACCCCAACCCCCTCACTTTGTCGGGCTGGATTTTCCTCCTGCCCCAAGGCCTGGTCCCTGGGTTCTCCCCCTCACAGTTTCCTACTAGGCACTGGAGTATAGAGTTTCCACTGTGTGTGTGGGGGGGTGCTCCCCACATGTGCTGGGAGTAGAAAGAGTTGTCTTCTTATGCCCTCATTACCCAGCAAGGCTTTGGGGTTTCTCTCCCTTTCCCTCTCGGGGGCCTCTAGTTGCTCAGGGAGCTGCAAGGTGGGGCAGGCCAGGGAGGAAGAAGGCCAGGGGTGCAGGGCCAGGAGCGGTTATCTGATGTGAGGAGCCAGGTGTGGGGCTCTGGGGCGGGGGAAGAGCAGCCTGAGAGAGAAGCAGAAACTGCAGAGGCAGCCCAGAGACCAAGAGGCAGAGGCCGGAAACGGGGAAGGACAGCCCTGATCCAGGAGGGAGCCCCAGGGGCACTGGGGCTCTTTCCCTGTCAGGAGCCGGCTTTCCTCTGCGAGCTCTGGAGGTAGCGCGGCGCAGGTGGGGGTGTCCCCCAGCCCCAGTTCCCAGAGAGCAGGAAGCCTCTCCTCTGCACCATGAGCAGATGGTGATGAGGGTCCAGCCTTATCCCCGAATCAGAGCAGTTGGAGACAGTTGAGGGGCTTTAATCTTGGTTGGGGTTAACGGGCAGAGGAGGCTTTGCAGGAGGAGATAATGGGGTAAGCTACGCGCCCTCTGTCCCCCACACTGCACCCACCTCGCTGTGCAGCTGGGGGCCAGAGGGCTACGGGCACCATGCCAGGCAAGGCCTGTGCCCCCAGCCTCGCAGCCCAGGGGAGTGCCAGCCTGGCCTATGAGTTCCAGCCTCCACCTTCTCCAGCCCCGACTTGGGATGTGAGTGCCTTGTGGGTGCTGCTGTGAGGAGGGGAACATCAGGTTAGAGGACATCTAGCCACAGGAGAGGATCCCCAGAGGACATGAAAATTCTAGCACTAAAGGCAAACATGACTTGATTATGTGTCATGCACAATTCCAAACTCATTTGCTCCAAATGACTCCTATGAAGTAAGTGCCATCATCACTGTCGCTTTGCAGAAGAGAGGCGCAGAGAGGGTCCGGGACTGCTGGCCATCCCCCAGCTAATAAGTGGGAAAGCAGGGTCCAAAGCCCACTCCCACTGGTTGCAGTTGGTGCTGCTTTGACCGCCACCCAGACTAGGCCCTGCCAGGTGGCATGCCGCAAGCCTTCCTTCACATTGTCTTTACAAAGACCCTACATTGCCTTTCCCAAGTGAGAAAACCAAGGCCTAGAGAGCTCACGCCGTTTCCTCCCAAGGTCATACAGCAGGGAGAGACACTTTCAGGTTCAGGATGGCCTACTCTTTTTTTTTTTTGAGACAGAGCCTCAAGCTGTCACCCTGGATAGAGTGCCGTGGTATCACTGCTCACTGCAACCTCCAATTCCTGGGCTCAAGCGAGTCTGTTGCCTCTGCCTCCCAAGTAGCTGGGACTACAGGCGCCCGCCACAACGCCTGGCCATTTTTTGGTTGCAGCTGTCATTGTTTGGCAGGGCCAGGCTGGATTCAAACCCACCAGCTCAGGTGCACGTGGCTGGCGCCTTAGCTTGTTGAGCCACAGGCGCTGAGCCTGTTTTTTTTTTTTTGCAGTTTTTGGCCGGGGCCGGCTTAAACCCACCACTCCCGGCATATGGGGCCAGTGCCCTACTCCTTGAGCCACAGGCGCCACCCCAAAATGATTTTGCTTTCAGAGCTTTCATTTTATTTATTTATTTATTTATTTATTGCGCAGTTTTTGGCCAGGGCCGGGTTTGAACCTGCCACCTCTGGTATATGGGGCCCGGTGCCCTACTCCTTTGAGCCACAGGCGCTGCCCTATTTGTGTGTGTTTGTGTGTGACAGAATTTCACTCTGTTGCCCTGGATAGAGAGTCATGGCATCTTAGCTCACAGCAACCTTGAACTCTTGGGCTGAAGGGATCCTCTTGCCACAGTTTTTCTATTTTTAGTAGAGACAGGGTCTGGCTTTTGCTCAGTCTGGTCTCGAACTTATGAGCTCAAGTTGAGCCTTGACCCGCCTTGACCTCCTGGAGTGCTAGAATTATAGGCATGAGCCACTGCGCCCGGCCCCAAGATCTCTTCATAAAATGTGTATACATTTTTTGGGGGGGGTTACCCACAGTATATTAGCCTGGCCTTTTTCACAGAGCCTTTTCCTATGACACCTAGAAGCAAACATCTGGGGCTTTTCTTTGGTGTCTCCAGCATAGGTCCTGCCCATTCATATTTTGTTCCTGGAGCTCACTGTACTCTGCTTCCGGATTCCTTATCCTCAGTCTCAAGCCTGACTTCCTAGAAAGGTCTGCCAAAGCTCAGGTCCACTTTGCTCCCTATTGCCCTGAAATCCCGGGACTCCACACTGTCTTCTGCTCATGCCTTCCCAACCATCTACTCCTGCTTTGCCTGAGTCTTCATAATGAGATTATAAACCCCTGGGGGGTCAGGACTATTACTTCACAGTCTTCTTCTTTTTTAGGGACAGAGTCTCACTCTATGGCCTTTGGTAGAGTGCCGTGGCGTCACACAGCTCACAGCAACCTCCAGCTCTTCGGGTTAGGCGATCCTCTTGCCTCAGCCTCCCGAGTAGCTGGGACTACAGGCACTTGTCACAACATCCGGCTATTTGCCGCAACACCTGGCTATTTTTTTGTTTTGCAGTTCGCCAGGGCCAGGTTTAAATCTGCCACCCTCGGTATATGAGGCCAGCGCCCTACTCGCTGAGCCACAGGCGCTGCCCACTTCACAGTCCTCTTTCTAGGGCACACAGCACAGTCCTAGTTCCAAGGAAGGATGGCACTGTAGGTTCCTTATAACCTGGCTCCAGGACACACAGCCCTCCACCTCTTCCCTTCCACAGATCCACTTGGGGGTCCCAAACTAAAGGTCCCAAGCCTTTGAGCAGAATTCAGCAGGTAGGAAAGTTCTCACAAAACTTTCAAAAAAGAGGGTGGCACCTGTGGCTCAGTGGGCAGGGTGCCGGCCCCATATACCAAGGGTGGTAGGTTCAAACCCAGTCCCGGCCAAACTGTAACAAAAAAATACCCGGACGTTGTGGCAAATAGCCAGACATTGTGGCAAAAAGCCGGGCGTTGTGGCGGGAGCCTGTAATCCCAGCTACTTGGGAGGCTGAGACAAGAGAGTTGCCTAAGCCCAGAAGTTGGAGGTTGTTGTGAGCAGTGTGATGCCACGGCACTCTACCGAGGGCAATAAAAGTGAGAGACTCTGTCTCTAAAAAAAAAAAAAAAAATTCAAAAAGATTAAAATTAGGAGTCAATATTGAAATTTTTGGATATTTAAAATAAAAATCCAGATTTCAAGTTTCTCTTGAAAATTAGAAGACCTGCTACTCTTGGCCCACGTTTTCACTTGTCAGCAATAGGCTGGTACCAAGTAGCAAATACCATCTTTATGGAGCAAGCAGGCTCCAGTTTGCCACAGCCTCACCTTACCCACTTGGGGCATTTATAAGAACTGCCTGAGCCCTGAAGGTTTTCAGATGTGTAATCTGCGCCCTGCATTGTTACCCATAGAAACACGAATGGGTGTCATGGTACAGGACTTTGGAGTGTCCACCTCTTCTGAACCTAATTAGAGAGCCTTGTTGTATTCCCATGCCCACCTCTAATAGTACCTTCATTATAGTCACAGGGGCTAATGTTTACTGAGTGTACTCCAACATCCATAGACCCATGTTGGAGACAAAAAGGGAAATTAAATATGGTCCAGAGTTTGTGGGCTCTTCTAGGTGACTCATTCTGATAACATGGCATAATACCTGGCAAATATGAGATGCCTAATAATATTGGTGAACTGAATAGTAAATGGTAGGTAAATAACAACTGAATGAATAAATACATGGAAAGGGAAAGACCATTCCAGCAAACATGAAATTTCTGTGATGATCTAGGGGTGAGTTGCTTAGGACCTCAGATTCCTCAGTGTCAGCTGCTTCACTTACTAGGACACGTGTCTGTCCTGATATCAAACTAGAGCATGACTTCACTGAGGAACCCTTGAGGCTGTGGGCCGGAATGCAGGGGTGCATCCACTGTAGTTCCTTGATGCCAGACCTGTAGAACCCTGGGATGCCGAAGAAATCCAGATCTGCAATGGGCAGTGTCTTGAGAGCCTCCAAAGCCAGGGATCTCATAGAGGACATGAACAGGCACTCAACCTATGTTTCTTTATTTAATCTTCAAGAACCCTGGTAGTTAAATATTATTCTCAACTTTACAAACGAATGAGGAAACTGAGATCCAGAGAATCTAAGTTACTGCCTAAGATCGGACAGGCTTGGAGTAGCTCCAAAATCTTGGCTTTTTTTGTTTTTTTAATATGGCATTTAGCATAAAGGTTAAGTAGAGGTCTAATCCTTGTAGGTCTGAAACCTTTGTTCTTTTTCAATGTCATATAGCATGTATAGTGGTTAAGAATGCAAGCTTTGAAGGCAGACTTCCTGAGCAGGAGTCCTGGCTCTATAGCTTCTTAAAACAAGTGAAGTACTTAAAACAGGGCCAGATTCATAGCCACGTGCCCCCAAAGCACTAGCTATTGTGAATCTACTTCACCATACCTGGATGGGGCCTTTCCTGCAGCCTGCCCTGCTTCTATACTGGAATGCAGTCCTGCAATACCTGCTTGCACAGGTACACTCCCTGGCTCCCAGCTGGAGCCCCAACTGTGTAGTGCCTGTGGCTGTCTTCTACTCACCCAACTATAGTGAACCTCACTTTGGCTTCCGGTCAGGCTGGCTGGCTCCCTTTGTTGGATCTAGGGGAGGGGCTGGTTCCCTCTACCCATGGCTTCCCCGCTCTACCCTCCCAACACCACGGCTGCTTCCTGGCCCCATCTGTCTTCCTCTTTTGGAAAGATTCTCTGCATCAGTGAATCACATTCCCAAGGTGAGGGGGCTACATCTCCTACAGGCTTCAAGTCACAGCCACTGACCTCTCTAGTCTTCCAAAACCCAGAGCAGAAGAGAAACACCTGTGGCTTTTTTCTGCCATCTTTGCTCAAGCTCAGTGAATCTGCAATAACTTACAGCCCTTCCCAGCAGAGACATTCCCAGGGTGCAGTGGGGTCTGCAGTCTGGGTCTCAAGTGTGGTGCTAAGCAACCATGGTGCCTCCTGTGCTCAGCACTGTTCAGGCATCAAGAAGACCTGGAAGGCCAGGCAGATAGCATTGCTTCTGACCTTGGAAAGTTTCTACTCCCCCCAGTAAAGGAAAGACCTGAAACGGAAGATTTCAACAGAGTATATGACCCAAGCAGGGCCAGACAATAAATAGCTGGGTAGGTGACATTGAGACCTAGACATGAGGTCTGGTAACTAAAAATCTTATAAGGGCATTTGTAAAAATCTTAGGCAATAGTTCTTTATTGAAAAGGATTATGGAGAAGTCAGCAATTGCCTTTGTTGTTTTCCTCTTTAAGAATGTATTTTGGGCTTGGTGCCTGTGGTTCAACGGGCTGAGGCGCCAGCCACGTACACCTGAGCTGGCGGGTTCGAATCCAGCCCGGGCCCGCCAAACAACAGTGACGGCTGAGGCATTGTGGCGGGCGCCTATAGTCCCAGCTACTTGGGAGGCAGAGGCAGGAGACTCACTTGAGCCCAGGAATTGGGGGTTGCTGTGAGCTGTGATGCCACAGCACTCTATCCAGGGTGACAGCTTGAGGCTCTGTCTCAAAAAAAAAAAAAAAAGAATGTATTCTGTAGGCTCGACACCTGTGGCTCAAGTGGCTAAGGCACCAGCCGCACACACCTGAGCTGGCGAGTTCGAATCCAGCCCGGGCCTGCCAAACAACAATGATGGTTGCAACCAAAAAAATAGCCGGGCATTATTGTGGGCGCCTGTAGTCCCAGCTACTTGGGAGACAGAGGCAGGGGAATCCCTTGATCCCAGAAGTTAGAGGTTGCTGTGAGCTGTGAGGCCACGGCACTCTACCCAGGGCAACAGCTTGAGGCTCTGTCTCCAAAAAAAAAAAAAAAAAAAAAAAAAAAGAACATATTCTGTAGTGGTAGGTTAGGTAACATTCTCTGAGATTCCATGAGCTAGGCACTGTGTTAAGTTCTTTATATACTCTCTGTAAGTTCTCACCAGGCTTAGGAAATAGGAACTGTTACTATTTCCAATTTACTGATGAGGAAACTGAGGCACAGAGAGGTTTGGTAACTTCCCTAGGGTCACACAGCTAATAAGTAGTACAGACAGGATTCAGATCCCAGCCTCATCACTTTTATTTTATTTATTTTTTGAGACAGAGTCTCACTACATCACCCTCAGTAGAGTGCAATGGCATCACAGCTCACAGCAATCTCCAACTCTTGGGCTTAAGTGATTCTCTTGCCTCAGCCTCCCAAGTAGCTGGGACTACAGACTCCCGCCACAATGCCCAGCTATTTTTGTTGTTGTTGTTGCAGTTGTCATTTTAGCTGGTCCAGGCTGGGCTCGAACCCACCGTCCTTGGTGCACGTGGCTGGCGCCGTAACCACTGTCACATGGGAACCGAGCCTGGCTATTTTTTTTTTGTTGTTGTTAAGTTATTTAGCAGCCCCTGGCTGGGTTCAAACCCACCAGCCCCAGTGTATGTGGCTGGCATCCTAACCACTGAGCTATAGACACCAAGTCAGCCTTATCACTTTTAAGCTTTTTTTTTTTTTTTTTTTGCAGTTTTTGGCCAGGGCTGGATTTGAACCCGCCACCTCCAGCATATGGGGCCAGTGCCTTTCTCCTTTGAGCCACAGGCACTGCCCTAGCCAGCCTTATCACTTTTAATTATTCCTCCATCATTTCTTCCTAAACAATATTCTTATGTTTTCCAAAAGTCTGTGAGCAACTCATTTGAATTTTACATGAAAGTTTCTGTGAGCAACATTTATCTCACTATTAGATTGGGAGCAAAGTGTTGCAAGCAGATTGTCATATTTCTTTGTAAAAAGAATATTCCTTTGGCAAAGCCTCATCAAAAGTACCCTTTCCCTGCCCTCTGCACTCACATTGACACTGAAATAACAATGTGGTCTTTCAGGAGTATCAGATACATACACTTCAGCCAACTTCCAGCCACAGGCAAACCCAGTGCTCCCTCAGTGTTTCAATTTTAGGGTAAAGGCACCACCTCCCACCTAGTTTTGAAAGCCAAGAACCTTCAAATCATCCTTGGCAACTCCCTCTCCCTCCACAGTTACCACCCATATCTAATCCAGCACCTCAGCCTGTCAGTAACTGCGACCCTCCTCACTACTTCTTTCACCCAGCCCCCAACCACAGCTGTGGCCTCCCATATCTGCTCTGCACCCCAGTCAGAGGGATCTTACCAAAACAGAGGACTGTGTCAGCCATAGCACTCTCCTGCTTAAACCCTTCCATGGCTCCTGCTCACTCTCAGAATAAAGATCTAAATCTGGAGTTGACTGTCCTGGCTGCCCCAGCTGGGAAGCTCTCTGATCTTATCCCCAGGGCTCAGTCACTCTCACACCTGTGATGCTCCTTCCCTAGCAAGCCTTCCTGGCTAAGACCTGTCTACCTATGTATTCGACTAGGCAGGGTTCTATACCTATCTATACAACTAAGCTGGTATCTATACCGCATTTGTGTTGGGTCCTACCTGATGGCCTGTAGGGAACCCATACGTGATAGGTTCTCAGGAGCAGTTCCTCAGTGATGAATGAATGG
Source organism: Perodicticus potto (assembly GCA_963574655.1). Lineage (NCBI taxonomy): Eukaryota > Metazoa > Chordata > Mammalia > Primates > Lorisidae > Perodicticus > Perodicticus potto. Next base: position 10,568 of record CAUYRH010165838.1, on the reverse strand, counting down.
CAGAGAAATCCAGGCTTTGCCTGTGCTTCAACAGCTCTGCAGTCTGACTGCTCTTCCAGGTGGCCACAGTGCTGGACTTTCATATTAGCTCAGAAAACTATCTCCTGTAGCCACACTGCATGCCAGACTCTGCCCACTGCCCTTGGACTCACTCCTCCTGACCTAGTTTGCCTGTTTTCAGGGGTGATTTTGACATTACCTGGGCCTCTGGATCTCCAAGTTTGTACTTTTTGGGACTTGTGATTATTTTACTATAAAATTTACTGATGATTCATTCAAGGACCGGATTACAATGGCTATGGGTTTGACAAGGTGGACTCCTTGAAATCTGGAGGCATAAAGGTTATGGCTCTGCCTTTAGCAGTCCAGATATCTGGCTTCCAAAGATGCTAGGGGGCTGTGGCCCCAGAATCTTGCTCTTTTAGCTGCTACTAAAAAGATTTGAGAATTTAGATCAAGGCAAAGCCTTGAGATTTTCCCAGCTCACTCCTGCCCCTCCCCCTTCCAAGGCTGCCCTTGATGTTTTAGTTAAATCTGATTTCATTTAGATAAGCTTGGTGGAGGGCAGAAAGGTGGTACCCTTGTAAGCCACCCAGGGCAGGCATTCATTATGCAAGTGTTTATTGGGTGGGCACCTCCACTACTGCCAGGTGCAAAGTGCAGGGGATATAGTAGCAAAGCAGAGGCAACTAGGTGTTTGGGTGGGGGGTAGTGCTCATGCTGGGTTTTAAAGAATTGATTGGAGTGATTGAAGTGATCCGTTTTTATGCCTATCTCCCCCACTACCTTGTAAGCTCCTTTGACTCCATGCTCTTACTTGCCTTGAATCTCTGGCATCCTGGGATATAGTGGCCACCCAGAAAAAGTCATTTGTTCTTAACTGAGCAGGGAATAAGTGGATGCGGGGCAGGTTGTTTAATCTAGCTGAGCCAAGGCTGTGCCTGCTGAAGGACTGGGTGCATGAGGAATGAGGCTGATCTGGTGGTGGTGGGGCATCGGGAGAGAGTTTGCAGGGTGCTGGGCCCCAGGAAGGCCTGACCTACTTTCTAAGGTGCAGAAAGATGAAGTTTCCATGGGCAGTAATTATGAATTTGGTGACTGTCCCTGTTGAGAGGAAGCAGGCTGGGATTGCAGAATACGGGATAGGGAAGGGTATTTATAAGTGAGGGAAGTGCTGTTGGGATTTATACAATGTTAGCTCTGTGACAGCTACAGGTAGGTGTCCCAGAGGGCTGAGGATCCTGCATGCCTCTGTCTGAGTCTTCTTTGAGAGGCCTAACAGGTTCTCCTAGAGAGAGATTGTCTTGTCATCTAGTGGACCCACGCTCTGAGGCACCTCCTGGGCTCCTGAAACTTCTCTCCAGGTGCAGGAGTCTAGCACATGAGGCTCCAGCCCACTTGGGGGTGCCAGTGATCAGGTAGGAGAACAGAAAAATTGTGGCATGATGGTTTGGGGCAGGGGGTGCGTGTAACAGGGTCCAATCACCCAGGCAGCCTGGCCACAGGAGATGACTAAGGGCCCTTCTTCACTTGACAGTCAAGTAGCTTCCAAGGCAGGGGTGGAAAGATACAGTTGATGGGGGTGAAGAGGAAGATCCCTGCCTCCTAACCACCTTCTTCTATAGCCTTCAGAGGGCCACAGGGTGTACTCTGGCCAGGGATGATGTACTCTCTCCTTCTCTCTGGGAGTGAGAAGAGAGGCCTTGAGTGGAGCTGGGACTTGCTACATCTCAACGTTTGTCTAGGAGGTGATTCTTTTGCTTGCACTGTTGCCAGCTTTGGGCCTTACAAGCAGTCTTGGGATTGGGGAGCAGACCCCAGTTCTCCCAAGCATCTGCAGTCATATAAAATTCACATGAAATTTGGTGTTTTTATTTATTTATTTATTTATTTTGGAGACAGTCTCATTATGTTGCCCTCGGTAGAGTGCTGTGGTGTCACAGCTCATAGCAACCTCCAACTCTTGGGCTTAAGTAATTCTCTTGCCTCAACCTCGCAAGTAGCTGAGACTACAGGCGCTCGCCAGAATGCCTGGATATTTTTTTGTTGTAGTTGTCATTGTTTTTTTTCTTGTAGAGACAGAATTTCACTTTGTTGCCCTTGGTAGAGTGCTGTGGCGTCACACAGCTCACAGCAACCTCCAACTCCTGGGCTTAGACGATTCTCTTGCCTCAGCCTCCCGAGTAGCTGGGACTATAGGCCCCGCCATAACACCCAGCTATTTTTTGGTTTTGCAGTTTGGCCGAGGCTGGGTTTGAACCTCTCACCTTCTGTATATGGGGCCGGCACCCTACTCGATGAGCCACAGGCTTTTTTTTTTTTTCTGCAGTTTTTGGCCGGAGGCCAGTTTTGAACCCGCCACCTCCAGCATATTGGCCCAGCGCCCTACTCCTTTGAGCCACAGGCACCGCCCCTGTAGTTGTCATTGTTTAGGAGGCCCAGGTTGGTTTCGAACCCACCAGCTCCAGGATATGTGACCAGTGCCCTAACCACTGAGCTAAGGCCACTGCGCCAATTTTTTCTAATTTTTTTTTTTTTTTTGAGACAGAGCCTCAAGCTATCACCCTGGAGAGAGTGCCATGGCATCACAGCTCACAGCAACCTCCAATTCCTGGGCTCAAGCGAGTCTCCCACCTCTGCCTCCCAAGTAGCTGGCACTACAGGCCCCCGCCACAATGCCCGGCCATTTTTTGGTTGCAGCTGGCATTGTTGCTTGGCTGACCCAGGCTGGATTCGAACCCGCCAGCTCAGATGTACATGGCTGGTGCCTTAGCCTGTTGAGCCACAGGCGCTGAGCCAGTTTTTTCTATTTTTAGTAGAGACAGGGTCTCACTCTTGCTCAGGCTGGTCTTGAACTCCTGAGCTCAAGTGATCCACCCGCCTCGGCCTCCTAGAGTACTAGGATTAGAGGTATGAGCCACTGTGCCCAGCTTTCCTTCCTCCTATTAATTTGTCTTATAGTAAATTTCATTAAACAATTTTACTTCAACAAGCAAAGGGACAGGACTAAAGTATGAGCTAAGAGATTTTGCTACCCAGTTCCTGTAAATAGAATAAGCATTTAGGGAAGGGCAACAGGTTGTCCTGAAAACATACAGCTTCGTGCAGGCTGCATCTTGGGAACCCAGGCGGATGCACAGGGGGAGGACTCTCAAGGCAGGCTGGGCAGGCAGCCCTGAGTGCTGAGCTTATCTGCCATGAGCAGCTGCGCGTTCACACTCCTTGCCTCTGCTCCTGCAGCGTGTCTGACACCCTCTCTCTTGGTGTGTGCAGCAGTATGCATGTCCATGTGCGTGCTCACCCATGTTCGCTCCTGGAGGGGCAAGAGGAACAAGTTGTGTTTGGATGGATCTGGAGTTGTGTCTGTCTCTGTTGGCAACAACCTAGCTCGTCTGCTCTCTTTTTCTTCCTTCCCTTTCCTCCTACCAGCAAGGGCAACCTTTTGTACTTCCTCCAACTGATCCACTGGCCACCTTTGAGGAGGGGAGATACTACTTGTGCTGAGCTATCCCCGAATAGGCCAGAATAGCTTTCTTCTTCTCAAGAAAATTCCCACTTACCAAGATGGGTGCAGTGACTCACACCTGCAATCCCAGCACTTTGGAAGACCCAAGTGGGAGGATTGCTTCAGGCCAGGAATTCTAGACAAGTGTGGCCACATAGCTAAACCTTGTCTTTTTTTTTTTGCAGTTTTAGCCAGGGCTGGGCTTGAACCCACCACCCCCAGTATATGGAGCCAGTGCCCTACTCCTTGAGCCATAGGTGCCACCCTCTACAAAAAAATTTAAAAATTAGGTAGGCATGGTGGCAGGTGCCTGTAGCTGCTTGTGAGATTGAGGCAGGAGGATCACTTGAGCTCAGGAGTTCGAGGTTGCTGTGAGCTAGATCACGCCAATGCATTCTAGCCCAGGTGACAGAAGGAGACCCCCTCTCAAAAAAAAAAAAAAAAAAAAAGATGAGCCAAAGAAGTAAGATAAAGAATAACTATGAGTCCAACTGTAGAGATGTTAAAAACAGACAACCTAAACAGTATTGTTTAGGGATACACGGAGAGGTAGGAAGCTATGAAGAAAGGTAAAGACAGCATTATTGTTAAATTTTAAATTCAGGATGGTGCCTCCCCTGGGGAGGTTATGTCAAGAAGGAGCACACGCTGGCCAGGTGGGTGGCTCATGCCTGTAATCCTAGCACTCTGGGAGGCTGAGGAAGGTGGATTTTCTGAGTTAACAGGTTTGAGACCACCCTGAGCTAGAGCAAAATCCCGTCTCTAAAAAAAGCTGGGCCTGGGCGGCACCTGTGGCTCAGCGAGTGAGGCGCCAGCCCCATATACCGAGGGTGGTGAGTTCAAACCCGACCCTGGCCGAATTGCAAAACAAACAAAAAAATAGCCAGGCATTGTGGCGGGTGCCTGTAGTCCCAGCTACTTGGGAGGCTGAGGCAAGAGAATCACTTAAGCCCAGGAGTTGGAGGTTGCTGTGAGCTGTGTGACACCACTGCACTCTACCGAGGGTGATAAAATAAGACTCTGTCTCTACAAAAAAAAAAATAGCTGGGCCTTCTAGTAGGTCCCTGTAGTCCCAGCTACTTGGTAGGCTGAGGGAAGAGGATTGCTTGAGCCCAAGAGTTTGAGGTTGGTGTGAGCTATGACATCACAGCACTCTACCAAGGGCAGCAACATGAGACTGTCTCAAGAGAAAAAAAAAAAAAGGAGCACAGGAGCTTCAAAGGTACTTGGAATGGTCTCTGATTGACCCAGGTACTGGGTACACAGGAGTTTGTTTTATTATTATATTTATTTATTTATTTATTTATTTTTGCAGTTTTGGGCCGGGGCTGGGTGTGAACCCGCCACCTCCGGCATATGGGGCCGGCGCCCTACTCACTGAGCCACAGGTGCCACCTTATTATTTTTTTACACTGCATATGTGGGTGTCACATACTCTTCCATATATGTCATATATTTCACACAAGAAAAAGAAAGCAATGTGTGGGCCCTACTTTGCCCCCTTTCTCCATCCTGCTCCCAGTTTTATCCTCAGCTGGTAGAGAAGGAGCCACAGGCTGTCCTTTCTTCTGTTTTAAGGTGAGTCAGAGGAGTATAGGGGGTGAGGGCCTCCATTCTGCAGCTGGGCCCTGGCTACTCTAGAGTGGGAGGGCCTGAGAGAAAGCAGGGCCAGGCAAGGCCGGCTGGTCCTGCTGTTTCTGCCAGCACTAGGGATTAGGCCAGGACTCTGGCCCACCTGTCATTTCACTCATTCAGCATGAATATAGCCACTGAGTGCTTACTGTGAGCCCTGGGTGCCAATAGGAGGGTTCAGATAAGTAAAAGATGATCTTTGACCTCAAAGATCTTAACAATATTCTCAGAGAGGACCATGTACACAAATAGCTATCTGCCAGCAAAATGTGAGCTAAGTGTCACATGACTCCTCATTTACTCTTTCTATAAGTACTGCATTTGTTGAACACCTATTATGTACCAGGAACTGTGCTGGATGGCACCTATATAAGGACAGTTAAATCCCAGTCCTGGCCTCCATGTGCAGAACCTAATGCGAAAGAAACAGACACAAATGAAATAAATGCAACTGTGTGGCAAGCCCATTGGTGTAGGTATGCCTAGGGAGAAGGAGGAAGGTGACCTGCCTTAGGTAGATGAGGTGGGGGCAGAGGAGTGGGGAAAAGTTGGGAAAGGGAAGTCTTCTTGAAGGAGGCAGGCTTAGGCCTCAGGAGGCAAGAGAAAGGTGAAGGGCTGGGAGGACTTCCTGGGCAGAGGGACCAGCTTGCACAAAGGCACAGGGGTGAGAAGCATGGCAATGAGGACCACTTGCAATGAGAACAGAAGTGTCAGCCTGGAGGGAGGGGAGCAGCAGGAGGGAAGGCCCAGGGGGAGCAGAGCCATTTTGGCACCAACCTTAGGTTTCACTGGTATTAGGGGCCATCAAATGATTGAGGGGAGCCTGATAGCTCACCCTGGCTCAGTATAGAGGAAGGGTTGAGGGCATGGATTGGAAGAAGGAAGGAAAGTTGGCAGGGTGTTGTGGATCCAAGAAATACCTAGGAGATGCCAGGCTATCTGTGTCTGAGAGTGGGAGGGTGCTGAGTGCCTGGAACAGCTCCTTGGGAGTGTAATCAGGTGGAAAACACAAGGAGAGGAGCACTCCCACCCAGCTCTGGGTTCTGGGCACTGGGCACTGAGTATGGTCAGGGGCTGGGGACAGCCAGGAGTGTGGACAGAACTCTCTGTACCATCTGATGCTGGGCTTCTAGACCTGGCTCATGAATAGGGATGGTCTGAGAAAGCAAAAGAAATATGGATATGTAATGAGATTTTCATAATCCTTAGTTCTTTAAAGTATACACTTTACAGAACTATCCTTAAAAAAGTCTACAATTAAATCAGTAAATAAGCCTATCGGTTAGAGGCATGAAATGCCAAAAAGAAAACCCTTCCTTAAATATTCAAAAAGTAGTTTCATCTTAGGGGTGGGAATGGGGGTGGGAGGGACAGGCACCTATTAAATAAGCCTTTTAAGGCATAATATTTATAAGCCTTTACAAACTATGAAAATAAAGCAAATTCAAAAATTTTAAAATAAAAAACCCACTGGTGTTTGTTCGGAGTTTATGGCCTTGCTTTTCTATTTTTATAGACAGGAGTCTAGCTATGTTGCCTAGACTAGTCTAAGCTCCTGGGCTCAGCCTCCATAGTATCTGGGACTACAGGTGTGAGCCACGCGTCCATAAGTTTATGTCTTTTCTACTTTTTTTTTCTTTGTTTGAGACAGAGTTTCAAGTTGTCGCCCTCGGTAGAGTGCAGTGGTGTCACAGTTCACGGCATCCTCCAACTCTTGGGCTTAAGCGATTCTCTTGCCTCAGCTTCTCAAGTACCTGGGATTACAGGCCACAACGCCCGTCTATTTTTTGTTGTTAGTTGTCATTGTTGTTTGTTGGGCCCGGGCTGGATTCGAACCCTCCAGATCCCATATATGTGGCTGGCGCCTTAGCCGCTTGCGCTACAGACGCCGAGCCCGTTTCTACTTTTTAATTGTGAGAAGTGTCCTTGTATGAGATTATGATAATAGAGTATAGCCTAAGTTTTCCCCCCTTTCCCTGAGGTCCTCATTCGGCAAAACCGAGCTCTGTGTGAAACTCCAGGCCGGGAGAGGTGAGAGCATCCGGGCAAGGGGCAGGAGAACCGCGGGCTCCGCGCGCCTGCGACCCTGCGGGCGGCCGGCAGGGGTCAGGCGAGCTCCATGCAGACCCCAAGCACGGTACCGCGAGCAACAGCTGTGCTCCGCGGCGCGAGGCGCCCGGTGCCCGGAAGGAGGGGGACAGACCGAGGGGTCTGGACCTGGTTTAGGCTGGGCGTGGCAACAGATGGCCACCTAGTCCCTTGTCCCAGCTCCCGCTCGACGAGGGTGGGAGGGCGCTCCTTCCAGCTTGCACGTTTACGCCAGCTCCGCCTCACCGGCGTTTCTTGATTCGAGTGCTGTGGGCAACCGGTGTTCTGGCAGGGCCCTGCACAACCTTGCCGCCTGGTTGCCTCCCGCACCCTTTTGTCACGATGAAGGGGCTCGCAAGGGACTCTTACCATTAGATTACATGGGTTTAAAACTAGGACTTAGGCCTCTGGGGAAGACCCTGTAGACCCCAGAACGGTTGTTAGAAAAGGTGTCAGTCACCCCTGGATGTGATTTGGGTTGGGAATCCAGGAGCCTGCGTGTCTTACAGGTTGCAGAATTCTGTTAAATGGTAGCTCAGACCATGCTTAGAGAAATATCCTTATGTCTCCCTTCCCAGAGCGGCCCTGAGCAAATAGTGCCACCTGCCTAAAGTTGGAGTGGAATTAGAGGTACCCCCAGGAAGGAGTCCAGCTGGCACCATGTGCTGTTGACTTGCCCAATGCATGCAGACAGCCCAACATGCCCACCAGAAGCAGAAGTGCTCTGCTCTCCCATTTACCACTCAGGCTGCACAGTTCATTTTGGTTTTTCAGTTTTATTTTAAAACATTTCTCTTTTACTTCACATACTGAATCAGAACAGTCATCTTCTCCCCAGATTGGTAAGGCAACACTGGATGAAACATCTCATCTCATTCTGCCTTCAGGCTACAGGTTTTATTTATTCATTTATTTTATTAAAAAAATACATTTTTTAGATAGTCTTACTCTGTTGCCCAGGCTAGAGTGCCATGGCATCAGTCTAGCTCACAGCAACCTCAAACTCCTGGGTTCAAGTGATCCTCCTGCCCCAGTCTCCCAAGTAGCTGGAACTGTAAGTGCCCACCATAACACCCAGCTAATTTTTCTGATTTTAGTAGAGATAGGGTCTTGCTCTTGCTCAAGCTGTCTCAAACCTCTGACCTAATGCAATCCTCCTGCCTCGGCCTCCCTAAATGATTATAGGAATGGGCCATGGCACCTGTTCTAGGCTATGGATTAATCCAACAAGATCACTGGTTTAGCCACATTCATTTCCAACACAGTGCCAGGGCAAGATAGGGAAATGAAGAGGCAGCTCATGAGCCTTGGATCTTCCCTTTAGGATGGCACTGGATTGGGTAGGTAAGGAGGTAGCCCAGTTGTCTCAAGCACCAGGCTGTGAACAACACTTGGCTACAGGTGAGGACCAAAAGCCAGGCCAGGATATGAGCTACTAGGTCAGGAGCCAAGAAAACTATTTCCCTCTTTTAGGAACTTAGAGGGGGCAGAAAAACCCAGACCTGTTCCCTTCTTAGACCATGTTCCATCCAGGCTGCTGTGCAATGGGGTTGGTCTCAGGCTGGAATTCTCAGAACACTCCCATTTTTGCCACTTAGCAGATCTGGATTCAAGCTCCAGTTCTGACTTCACAAAGTCAAATTGTCTTGGTGTTTTAAAAACCTTAAGGGTGGTCTCCAGAAATGTATTATTTATTTATTTTTTGTTTGGTTGTTTTTTTATCGAGACAGAGTCTCACTTTCTTGCCCTGGGTAGAGTGCAACCTCCAATAACTGGGCTTAAGCCTTCCGAGTAGCTGGGACTACAGGCGCCCACCATAAGGCTCAGCTATTTTTTGTTTGTTTGTAGCAGGCTGGGGCTGGGTTTGAACCCACCCGCCCTGGTACAAGTGGCCAGCATCCTAACCACTGAGCTAGGGGCGCTGCCGGTTTCCAGAAATTTATAAGCTTTGTTCTAGCTCCAAGACTTTACCACTTTGAGCTCCTTCTTTCCTTTAAAAATCACTGGGAGATCTTTAAGAGCTGATTCTACCCTCTTGTCCTCCATTACCAAGGAGCAGGCTGGAGGGCAGATATAGGATCTGGCCCAAATGCTCTTCAAGGACATGGGCTGGATGCAGACAGGAGGTAATAGCAAGTAGACTGCTTTTCTCCCAAAACATTACTTAGGAGCAGATGGGTTTGCTTCACAATATGTATAATACAAAATGGCAGCAGCCACTGTGCAATTATAACAAAATTAGCCACAGAGTGTCTAGAGAAATGTATGCAGGCAGCTTTGGCTGGATTGGCTGAACTCCAGCCAATCCAGGCCTGCTCAGGTAGGACCTGTGCCTGCTGCCCAGTCAGCTGTGGATGGATGATCACATGGCCAGGACTGGACAGTGCCATGGTAGAGCAGTATGGAGTAGAATGATCAGGGGCGGCTGAGGAGTTGATCCTCCAAGAGCACACAGACGCCCCACACTCTTATAGATTCTCAGCAGCACACATGTCCACAAGATGTCTCTAGTAACTGGCAGAAACAGGGGTAGCTTTTTGACCTTTTTCCCCAGAAAAGAGTCTATAAGTTGATTACCCCTTATCCAAAATACTTGGCTACAGCAATGTTTCAAATTTTGGATTTTCAGATGGGGCATCCAGTATTAAGCTCCACAGTAAATAAAGAGGGCCAATGCTTTTGCTATACTTGAGTAGGGAGAGTTCTCTTCCAGAGGCTCATCTAAGAGAAAGGGGTGGGCACTTACATGCCCCCAGGTGTCCACTACTGGAGGTGGGAACATCAGGGTTAGAAGTTAGAGATTAAGGGCAAGGCCTATCCCAGCAATCACCATAACAGCCAACATACTCCCTGCAGAGTCCATTTTAAGCCCCTGAAACTGTCCCGGCTGCTGGCCTGGCTGTGAGGCCCATGCTTGGCAGCCATGCAGAGGCCAGAAGGCTGACACAAGAAGGGCAGCTGAGCAACAGGGTCTGCCTCAGGCAGAGCAGGAAAGCTGCCATGTCTCTACTTGCAAAGAAAGGCCTCTAGGTGCTGGGAAAAGGGGGTGACTGGTCTCGGGGCTAGTGAAAGTCTGCGTTGAAGGCTCTGCCAATGACCAGCCGCCTCACTTCACTGGTCCCAGCCCCGATCTCATACAGCTTGGCATCTCGAAGAAAGCGGCCCATGGGAAAGTCATTGATGTAGCCATTGCCACCTGTAGTTGGGATTTGGACGGAGAAAAAAGAACAACAGAAGTGAGGGACAGAGGGAAAAGCAAAGAAAGCAAACAGAAGGCCAAATACATAGAAACAGGCCATAGGAGAAACTGATTAACAAGAGGCAAAAGGTGCGAGAGAGAAGG
>CAUYRH010165835.1:0-11387 GCA_963574655.1 Perodicticus potto | reverse complement strand
ACCTCCAATTCCTGGGCTCAAGCGAGTCTCTTGTCTCCGCCTCCCAAGTAGCTGGGACTACAGGCACCCGCCACAACGCCCGGCCATTTTTTGGTTGCAGCCATCATTGTTGTTTGGCAGGCCAGGGCTGGATTCGAACCCGCCAGCTTAGGTGTACGTGGCTGGCGCCTTAGCCCGTTGAGCCACAGGCGCCGAGCCAACTTCCACTATTTTCTATAAGAAGTCAGCTGTGCTTGAATCATTTCCCCCCATATATAATGTCCAGCTTTCTCAGAATGTTTTTAGGATCTTTTTTCATAATTTTTTTGGTTTTTAGAATTTGTAATATTAAGTCATGGTTTTCTCTGTACTTAACCTTGCTTGGGGTCTGCTGAGATTCTTGAATTCATATGTTTACGTATTTCACCAAATTGGCTATTATTTCTTAAGGTATTTTTTCTTTCTTTCTAGGGCTTATACTTCAAGCTTTTTGATACCTCACAGGTTCTTGGGGCTCTCTACTTTTTCCTTTTTTCTTCTTCAAATAGAATAATTTCTGTTGATTTTTTCCAAATTCTCTGGTGGTTTTCTTTGTCAAATGCATTTCATCCAGTGAACTATTTCTTTCAGATACTGTGTTTTTCACTTTCAGAATTTCTGGTTTCATCTTTTGTTGCCCTCGGTAGAGTGCTGTGGCATCATAACTCACAGCAACCTCAAATTCCTGGGCTTAAGTGATTCTCTTGCCTCAGCCTCCCAAGTAGCTAGGACTACAGGTTTTATTTCTCTGAGTGGAATTTTTTTCATCCATTGTAAGCACGTACTGATAGTATGAATATGGATTTCCTTTATTGGAGTATAGTTTTTTTGTTTGTTTTTTGAGACAGAGCCTCAAGCCGTCACCCTGGATAGAGTGCTATGGCATCACAGCTCACAGCAACCCCCAATTCCTGGACTTAAGCGAGTCTCCTGCCTCGGCCTCTCAAGTAGCTGGGACTACAGGCCTCGCTACAACGCTCGGCCATTTTTTTTTTTTTTTTTTTTTTTGGTTGCAGCCATCATTGTTGTTTGGCGGGCCTGGGCTAGATTCGAACCTGCCAGCTCAGGTGTATATGGCTGGCAGCTTAGCCACTTGAGCCACAGGCGCCGATCCTGGAGTATAGTTCTAATAGCTGCTAATTCTTTTTGCAGTTTTTGGACGGGGTCAGGTTTGAACCTGCCACCCCGTATATGGGGCTGGTGCCCCATTCTTTGAGCCATAGGCGCTTCCCAAATAGCTGCTGATTCTAACATCTGTATTATGATAGGGTTGGACTCTGTTGATTGTACTTTTTCTTGAGATTGGATCACATTTTCCTCTTTGTCAGGTAATTTTGGGCATTGGAATATTATGTTTTGTAGGCCTGAATAATGTAATATTCCTACAAAGAGTATTGATTTTGTTGTTTTTTTGTCAGACAATTAAGTTGGACTCAAATTGCAAACATTGTCTCTTGGATGGTCAGTCTCAATTCACTTTTCTGATACTTTGCTAAGTGGCTTGAGTCAGCCCTTTATGTGTGTGGATCAGGGTTTAGCCAAAGATTTGGGCAGAGTTTATATACAGTGTGGGTGTCTTCTTCTGGTTCTTTCCTTTCCAGAATTCCCCCCTCAGTTGCTAGCAGTTTTGGTTTTTCTAAACTCTCATTCTCTGATTAGTCATGCTGGATCCAGTGGCTTCCCTCAGGCTAAAAGCCAGTTACAGTAAAAACACATTAGACTTTTGATATTCCCTGCTACTGCATTAACTTCTCTTTACAATCTGCCTAGTTTTGTTTGCCCTTTGTGCATGTGCAAGGGGGAGGGAAGTTCCTAAAATTTATGTTACGCGTGGTAGGAACTTAGCTATACCAGAAGCAATTCTCTACTTTTATTTTTTCATTAGCACTTTAACATGGTCAGATCTTTCCCAGTAAATGCCCTCAAGTATGCATCTACTTTCTCTCTAACTTCCTCTGTTCAAGCTACACTGACCTTATAGTTGTTAAAATATGTCTAGAAACTTTTGTGCTTTTATTTCCGCTTGGAGGACTCTTCCCCAGCCATCCTATTTAAAATTGAAAAATCACTACCACCCTACTTCTTATTCCCTTCACTGTTTCATTTTTCTCCGTAGCATTTATTAATTTTTTGTTTGTTTTTTGTTTTTGAGACAGAGACTCACTTTGTTCCCCTCGGTAGAGTGCTGTGGCATCAATAGCTCACAGCAACCTCAAACTCTTGGGCTTAAGTGATTCTCTTGCCTCAGCCTCCCAAGTAGCTAAGACCATAGGTGCATGTCAAAACGCCCAGCTATTTTTGTTGTTGTTGTTGTTGTAGTTGTTTAGCTGGCCCTGGCCAGTTTCGAACCTTCCAGCCTCAGTGCAAGTGGCCAACACTCTAACCACTGTGCTACGGGCACTGAGCCCATTTATTAACTTTTAATCCAGTGCTGCTTAACTGGAGACCATTTTGTCCCCTAGGGATATTTGGCAGTGTATAAAAACGTTTTTGTTAAAACTGGAGGAGGCTACTGGTATCTGTCTAGTGGTTAGAGGGTGGCGATGGCTGCTTAATATCCTGCAATGCATGGGGTATCCTCCTACAACAAAGAATTACCCAGCTTAAAATGTCGGTTGTACCAAGGTGAGAAACCTTGTTCTAACCCAATTTATTTTTGTTTCCTGGATCCTAGTATTAGAATGCAAGTTAATGGGGGCCAGGGATTTTTGTCTAGTTTGTTACTGTGTCCCCAGTATCTAGAATGGTTCTGATCTATAACAGGCACTTAAATTTTTTTTGGTTGAGTAATAAATGGATAAATTTGAAAGAAAATTATAATACTGCTCATTTCTACTTTTAGCCACCATCTTCATCTTACCTCCTTATCCTAGGCAAATTCTTGTTCGATAACTTAATTTCATCTGCCACTTGCCCTTTGACTCCATAAATTGCATTTGCTAAAAGTGATCCATGTAAAGGAGACTTAAAATTTTTTTTGCTATGGACAATTTAAAAGTAATAATACAACAAAACCTTGTATTTCCATCATCTGGCTATAACACTTTTCAAACATGGCCAAAATTGATTCATCACTACTCCCCTTCCTTAAAAGTTATTTTTGATCAGAGCTCATATTCAGATATCTGAGCTCTGTTTCCATTTGTATCAACAGAGAATCCTTAAACATAACAATACCCATACATTGTCAAACCTAAAAGAAAAATTTACTAATAGTGTCTTAATATCATCAAATATCCAATTAATGTTAAGAGTTTCTGATTATTTTATGAACTTTGCCCTCCAGAGGACATTTGACAATGTCTGGATATGTTTTAGACTAGTGGTTCTCAACTTATGGGTCGTGACCCCTGTGGGGTTTGAACCACTCTTTCACAGGGGTTGCCTAAATACATCCTGCATATCACATATTTACATTATGATTCATAACAGCAAAATTACAGTTATGAAGTAGCAATGAAAATAATTTTATGGTTGGGGGGTCACCACAACATGAAGAACTATATTAAAGGGACACTGTGTTAGGAAGGGTGAGAACCACTGCCCTTGGGAGATTTGGAACCATATCCTCATATCCTTGAGTATATAAGTATTCCATGCATAATACTACTTTGTAAGCTTGAGCATTCTGTCAGGTACTCAATATATTTTTTATAAGGAATACATCAATATTTTAGATCTTTAGTCTTAACAGATCAGCTTTCAATAAATAGGCACTTTTTAAAGGGACTAGTGGGATTTCTAAAGACTTCCCTATGCAACTTTTCTCCTTTCCTAAACTTGAATTTTGCTTTCTATTTTTAGATAAAATTCATTTGGTTTTTGATGGGGATTTGCTCTTTTTTTTTTTTTTTCTTTTGCAGTTTTTGGCCGGGGGCTGGGTTTGAACCCACCACCTCCAGTATATAGGGCTGGCACCCTACTCCTTGAGCCACAGGCAACATCCTTTGATGGGGATCTTATTTGATTTATTCATAGGAACAATTTACCCTCCAAAATAGTGAACCAGTTTTGTCACTGGTTTGGGGTAAGGGGTTGGTCACTTCAGTCTGGCAGCATTATTGAATATCTGCTACTTGATGAATATTTGTTTCTTTTTTTTTTTTTTTGAGACAGAGCCTCAAGCTGTCACCCTGGACAGAGTGCTGTGACATCACAGCTCACAGCAACCTCCAATTCCTGGGCTTAAGCAAGTCTCCTGCCTTTGCCTCCCAAGTAGCTGGGACTACAGGTGCCCGCCACAAGGCCCAGCCAATTTTTGGTTGCAACCGTCACTGTTGTTTGGCGGGCCCAGGCTGGATTCAAACCCTCCAGCTCAGGTGTACGTGGCTGGTGCCTTAGCCTGTTGAGCCACAGGCGCCGAGCCTGAATATCTGTTTCTTGATGTAATATTGCAATATCAGAATGCTACAACTGAAAAAAAAAAAAAAAAAACCATGCTCCAACCATCTACGTTTTCAGCGTATTAGAGTGCCTATATTTATAGACTTAACGGTTTGGGTAGTTGTATTTCTTTCAAACTTATTTGCTGATGAAGGATGAATGAGTTGTTTTTTCAACCAAATATGAATTAAAAGTACATTGCTAGGATACAAAATCGGTACCCACAAAGAGTTGCTTTTTCTTATACATAGTACTGCCAGATCAACTGTGTATGTGCAGGTTTAGGGGGAGTGGGGGATTGACCTGCACCCACCACTATTGAGAATTTACTGTTTTCAGTAGTTCATGTTTTACTAACTATATCTTCTTTTACAATTCAAAGGGCATCATATTAATAAAACATACAAATGAATTGCAGACATTTTGGCAAACAAGTTCATAAAGAAAAAAGGAAATGAACTATAACATTGCCAATGTTGCTAAAATCTGTATCTTTTTCTACATATTTAAATGTGTTTTTAAATGATTGTGTATATATATTGCATAAATTATCTTATATGCTGTTTTTTTAAAACCATAATTATTTTCCCAGATTACTAAATCTTTTTTTTTAGGCAGAACCAAGGTTGTGTACTATGCTTTTTTTTTTTTTCTTTTGAGACAAAATCTCCCCATGTTGTCAGGCTAGAGTACCAGCCTCAGTCTAGCTCACAACATCCCCAAATGGCTGGATTCAAGCAATCTTTCTGCCTTGGCCTCTGAAATAGCTAGAATTCTGGGATTATAGGCACCTGCCACAATGCCAGGCTAATTTTTCTTTATTTTGTTTTGTTTTTTGAGACAGAGTCTCACTATGTCACCCTCGGTAGAGTGTCACGGCATCACAGTTCCCTGCAACCTCTAAATTTTGGGCTTAAGCAATTCTTTTGCCTCAGCCTCCCAAGTAGTTGGGACTACAGGTACCTGCCACAATGCCCAGCTATTTGTTGTAGTTGTTACTGTAGTTGTCATTGTTTAGCAGGACCAGGCTGAATTTGAACCTGCCAGTCCCAGTGTATGTGGCCAATGCTCTAACCACTGAACTACAGATGCTGAGCCTCTTTTTTCTATTTTTAGTAGAGACAGGTCTTGCTTTACTCAGGTTTGTCTTAAACTCCCAAACTCAAGTAATCCTTCTGTCTCAGCCTCCTAGAGTGCTAGGATTAATAAGCCGTCACACCTAGCCATAATTTTTAATACTGTTTTACCCTGCGTATTTTAATTCATTATGAAATGCTGTAAATGGAAATTATCCTACTCAAATATTTGCTACAGATACTCATCAAGTAGCAGATAGAGATAGAGGTAGACAGGAATTGTGGTGCTGGTATGGGCAAAGGTAGCAACAGGGTGGAGAAAAGTTAGTACTGCCCACTGAATTTTTCCTTAAGTGGTTGTTAGGGCTGTCTCTGTAGTAGGTTCTACTTTACCTCCATAACCCTAACTTTGGAGGAGCACTGTTCCCCAAGCTACATGTTATTTGTATAAAATGTCAAGTACAGGCAGGGGTAAAGCTGTAATTAGTCAAATGCAGAACGGAATAAAACAGGAATAATATCAAAAGAAGGAGAAAAGACATCACTTGACAATGTTATAATCCACCTTCAGGAGTGCTATTGTATATTTTGGCAAAAGTAAAGTGGTCAAGTGAAAAAGTAACAAAATAACCCAGAAACCTTTAGTTTGAACACTTAGATCTACTTTCTACTTGATCTAAGTAGAAAGTTTAAATTATGATTAAACACTATCTAGATAACAGCATCTATCAAAATTCTGGAGTGATAAGAGGAACATTCTTATACTCAAAAGAATGTTAAATACTTTCACTTTTACACAGGAAAGCTTTTTGTTGTTGTTGTTGCAGTTTGGCCGAGGAAAGCTTTTTTTTTTTTTTTTTTTTTGGCATTTTTTGGCCAGGGCTGGGTTTGAACCCGCCGCCTCTGGTATATGGGGCCAGCGCCCTACTCCTTTGAGCCACAGGCCCCGCCCCTGAGGAAAGCTTTTTAAATGAACTAATAAGCTTTCAAGTTAAAAAAAAAAAGAATTTTTCTTTTTCAGGAAAAATTTACTGAATTTGAAAGTAAAAGAAATAAAAATGGTAAATTTTTTTTGAATCAGGGTCTCACTCTGTTGTCCAGGCTAGAGTGTGGTGGTGTCTGCCTAGCTCAAAGCAACTTCAAACTCCTGGGTTCAAGCGAGCTTGCTGTCTCTGCCTCCTGGGTAGCTATTATTACAGGCATTCACCACAATGCCTGACTAATTTTTCTGTTTCTAATAGACAGGGATCTTACTCCCACTCAGCATTTGGAAATGCTTAATAGTATTATAACAGTTTTATTTTTGTTGAATCTGATAATTAGAAAACTTGAACTTGTATTTTATATATATATTTCTTATTTCTAGCAGTTCTTTTGGTATATTTACAAAAATATTCCCAGTAGATTGGGGAGGAAACTTGGCTGGTTCTTCATGGCAGATCAAGACACAGTGGGGTAGAGAATTTTCTCAATCGTTAAGGCAAAACCAGGTGTCCACTATCATCACCGTTACTCAGTGTAGAAAGAAATGATATGTAATATGAGAAGGAAAATAAATGTGTAAATATTATGAAGAATTTAATTGGGAAAATACCATATTCATTACAGTAATAAAGACTAAAGAACTTAACATATAATTTGTAGGACCTAAAAAAAAAAAACAAAAACAAATAATTTGTAGGACCTATAATAACAATGGAGCAGATTTTTGAACAATTGTGTCAAAGAGGCTGAGATTTTACCATACTTACAAGCTACCTGTTTAGTCTGCCACCATTTCATTAGATGCTGGCAGAAGGCACAAGCTTTCTGAGTCTGAGACAGGATGCTATTACTGACAACATAACAATTGGTTCCCTTCTTTCTGTCTCCAAGTCCCTTGATGACAATGTGGAACAGGCCCTGATGGGTGCTGAGGACGCAGTGTATCATAGCTAAAGAACCTTGAGCCCCAGTCTTAAAAGGGGGCACCTGGAAATCCTGCCACTTATATTTATTAGCCATTAAATCTGCCCTTTATGTGGAGAAAGATATCTCTTATCTTTCAAGGCTATTTGGTATTCAGACATCTTTGAAAAACTGTCTAGATGAGAGTTAGAGAAACAGGCTCAGTGCCTGTAGCTCACTGGTTAGGGCCCCAGCCACATACACCAGAGCTGGTTTGAACCCAGCCTGGGCCTGCTAAACAACAACAATCACAATAAAAAAATAGCCGGGTATTGTGACAGGCATCTGTAGTCCCAGCTACTTGGGAGGCTGAAGCAAGAGAATCACTTAAAGCCTAAGTGTTTGAGGTTACTGTGAGCTATGACACCACGGACTTTACCAAGAGTGACATAATAAGATTCTGTCTCAAAAAAAAAGAGAGAAACACAAGATTCTGTGGAGAATTGTCTAAACAGAAGATCTGATGAAATTTAGAACCATACTACCCTATTTCTAGATGGAAGGTTACATTATTGTAAGATCTCATTTCATTATATGGGAGTCGGTTCTCTGAGCAAATTGTATTAAGTTTTAACATATTTGGGAAATTAGATAAATTTAAATCAGGAAGAATAATTGTTGAACTAACCAAGAATTTGAAATTTAAAAGGATATCCTACTGCATGTTAATAAAGCATGTTATCTTAAGATTATAGTAATTATATTTGTAAAATACTAGCTCCAAAATAAGAAGAAACCAAAATACTAGAATATAATGCAGAAAGGTCTTAGGATAAGAAAGGCCATTTTATGGAAAATCCAAAGGTAAAAACTAGAGTTAGCGATACAGAACAAAATAACTTTCTAGGCCAATATGCAGCATTAACAAAGTTAAAAAAAAGAAAAGGATAAGTATAATTTGCAACCTGTGTAGCAAAGGGCAAATAGCACAAAATGTTTTAAGTGTTAGAAATTAATGAGAATAGTGAATATCCAGGTAGAACAATGAGCAAAGAACATGTAAATTGAAACAATAGTGCTTTAACAAAAAGCAGCACCAATATTGGTAAAGCACTTACTATAATGCCCAGAATTAAAGAAGTAGAGAAATTGGTTCTTATGTGTAGTGCTGGTGTATATAAGTCACCAAGCTTTCTGTGGAGTGCCATAGTGGTACTTTTTTAAATGTTGGTGCCTTTTAATCCAGTAATTTCAGTTTTATGAATTTCTTCTAAGGCAAATACGCCAAAGTACTGAGTATTGAGAGCAATATTTTCTAATTTGTTTAAAGTTGACTGCAGTCAAAATGTTCATCCAGTGGTTTTATGTATTATGTATATAGTATGTTTATATGCATAAAATGGAGGAGTTAGTCATTAAGATTCTTGATCTGTATTTAAAGTAGATGTACAGAAAATATTGTACATTTGTCTTGGAACTTGATGTTTCCTCTCTCTAGAATGCTCTTCTCTCCGATACTGTCTTGGTGTTAGGTCTTTGCCTGCTTCCTGTCTTTTCTAAAATGTCACCTTATAAGAGCAGCTTTCCTGTTCACTGTATTTAAAAAAAAGTAGGACTTCTCACAGTCCCTACTTCACTGCTTTATTTTTCTCTATAGTACTTACCACCACTTGACATTGACATACCACCACTTGGCATTTCTTCATTTGTTGTATAGTTCTTATTAGAATATAGCTCTGTGAGGAAAGAACATGTCTGTTTAGTTCATTATTGTATCATTAGCACACAGAAGCTAGTATGGAAGCTCCTAAAAGATACTTGTTAAAATGCACTCATGAAGATATTAAGTTGAAAAAGTAAATTATACAGCGTAAACTGATCCCACTTCTCATGGGAAAATTATATTTGTATCCATATTTGTACTGTATTGTATTGTATCCAAACTATATATATATGTATAGTTTGCAGATGAAGGATTATGAGTACTTTTTATTGCCCTTAACTTTTTCTTCCTGAAATGAGAGGTGAATAGTTTCATAATGACTATAAATAAAGATGGCAATATTGTGACCCATGGATCTTTTAAGTGTGAAAAGAATTAATTGGTTCCTGCGAAAGCAAAAACACTGACACTGCTTTCACTTTTACTCTTGCAGGTAGTATCTCCACCACCCACGTTTACTGATACACCTGACTCTACAGCAAATGCTGCAGGAGGTTTACCAGCATCCTTGGGAGGACCTCTTCCTCCCCATCTGGCTATCCAAGCAGGTAAGAGACTTGAATGTGTGTACATAACTGAGATATATTTTGTTGATCACCATTTTTTCCTCATTTGGATAGAAATAACTGCAGTAAAAGTCTTCTGAGTTTAAGAGAAACAATACAAAGGCTTCATAAGTTTGCAAATACCACCAGATCATTTAATTTTTCTTAGAAATTGTGCCACAGCATAATTGTTTGCTGTCTACTAACCTGTTAGCTTCTCCTAAATTTTTATCTCTGAATAAATTTTGCACAGGCCAGACATTTGGTTAAAAGGTCTTATGGATTGCCTTTTTTTGTCTTTAAATTATTCCTACTAAATGTATTGTAGACTTATTTATTTATAATATAAACCCAAGCCATTGCTGAATTCTGTATATAGTTAAGTCTTCACTTCATGGGTTCTCGGAAACTGTCTTTCAAGTGAAAGGACGTCATACAGTGAATCATTAAATAACTTGGTTTAGTTCAAGATTCTTTGGTTAAAACATTGAGGGAAAAAACTGGCTTCATTATACATTGTTTCACTTAAAGTTGGGTTTCCAAGAACCTTCAACAGTCGTTGAGTATGGGTTTGATGTGCATTCAGTCAAAACTTTTATTGGGGTATCTAGTATAGATTAGATTAGGATTTTGGTCATCTTGCTCTCACATCCCAGATCTTTATGAAACCGCAGTAGTATCTACCTCGTAGGATTATTATAGGGAATAAATTTTTTTTTTACCCCCTCCGGGGCTGAGTTTGAACCTGCCACCTCTGACGTATGGGGCCGGCATCCTACTACTTTGAGCCACAGGCACCGCCCTATGGGAATAAATTTTTTTAAGTGCACATAGTAGGCTTAGTGGGGTTAATAATGAATCAGTTCTAACTGCTGTTTTACGTTATTCTGCTTTCTCAATCAAGAGTCATCACTTTTGGCTCGGAGCCTGTGGCTCAACGGGCTGAGACGCCAGCCACATACACCTGAGCTGGCGGGTTCGAATCCAGCCAGGGCCCGCCAAACAACAATGATGGCTGCAACCAAAAAGTGGCTGGGCGTTGTGGCAGGTGCCTGTGGTCCCAGCTACTTGGGAGGCGGAGGCAGGAGACTCGCTTGAGCCCAGGAATTGGAGGTTGCTGTGAGCTGTGATGCAATGGCGCTCTGTCTCAAAAATAAAAAAAGAGTCATCACTTTCTTCCACCTCTTTAGCTTCTCTTTATTTGCAATCAGGGTCATCTTTAGGAACGAAATTGTTTTATTGTTTAATCTGTTGTTGCTTATGTAATAAGTTTAAAACAAAACTCCATTGATAGTATATACTGGATTGTTGGTCACTTACTATCATTCACTATTGATGATGTTTCCTGCTATTTATTAGGATTGCAATGTCCAATTTACACCTATACTAAAACACTTTTTTTTTTTTTTTTTTTTTTTTTTACGAATGAGGCAATTTATTAACCCAGCATCATTTGTTCTAATGCTTCTTGTTGGCAGCTCCCACCTGTCCGGCAATTCTGTCCAGATCTCTCTGTCCCTGAGGTGTCAATTTGCGGCCCCCATTTTGGTCCTTTTCCACCATTTTTAGTCCCTCCAGGGCATGGAGGACCCGGTGGGCCACACTCTTGGAGCCTCGGCTGAAGTGGCTGGGCATGACGCCATTTCTCTGACGTCCCCCATAGATCTTGGTCATGGAGCCAACCCCAGCACCGCCCCGGAGGTATAGGTGCCGTGCTGTGGAAGCAGCTCGTGTGTAGAACCAGTTCTCATCGTA
>CAUYRH010165833.1:0-14285 GCA_963574655.1 Perodicticus potto | reverse complement strand
AGGAGACGGGGAAAGACCGGGAGAGGAATGGAGAGAACTTCTCTCTCCCCACTTGAATTCGCTCCCTCTACCAGGAGCTTTAGTGTTTTCTGTATTCTTTTCTGTAAATCAATTCTGTCTTACCACTGAGGGGTGGGGTGGAGGGGGAAATAATGTAATGAAGAATAATAAAATACATGTATTCAAAAAAAAAAAAAGAAAAGAAAAGAAAGAATTGACTCTTAGTTTCTTCTTTTAAGACTAAAACCCATATAATACAGGGTTCAGAAACACAGTACAATTAATTCTTTTGCATGTTTTAG
Source organism: Perodicticus potto (assembly GCA_963574655.1). Taxonomy (NCBI): domain Eukaryota; kingdom Metazoa; phylum Chordata; class Mammalia; order Primates; family Lorisidae; genus Perodicticus; species Perodicticus potto. Next base: position 13,983 of record CAUYRH010165833.1, on the reverse strand, counting down.
CAATATGATTCCATACAAATGCTATTTCTTTTTTAGTAAAATGTGGAAATACAGTGGTTTGTATGTTCCTTTGAGTTGCTCAGGGTGGGATTATTTACATAGGATAAAGGCAGAAAACCAGGAAACCCTCCTAGAAAGAGCAGAGATAAATGCACAATGCCTGTTCTTTAAAATTCTGAAACTCAGGGTGGCACCTGTGGCTCAGTGAGTAGGGTGCCGGCCCCATATGCCGGAGGTGGTGCGTTCAAACCCAGCCCTGGCTAAAAACTGCAAAAAAAAAAAAAAAAAATTCTGAAACTCAAATTATCATTTTTCAATCTCTTTTTGTACTAGAGAGTAATAATGAAATACAATAATGAAGTACAATCTTATAATTAACATATCCAGAACAATTTCTCCCACAAACTATACTGACAAATGTCAGTTCTTCCATATTTAAAATACTTTGTACCAATTTATTTGAGAAAGCAGTTTGCATATAACTATTGGATTCCATGATGCCATTAATATTTCTTCTCTTTCACTATGAACAGTGTAACACAGTATTTTTTCTAATGAAGTCCTTAAAAATTCCTACCTGTGTTTCATGATTCCAAACGCACACACTGCCATTGTAAAGACTTGCCAACATCCATGGCTCTGTAGGATGCAAATCCACACTCTTAACTCGATCTGATCTAGCAGTTAGCTTTCTTTTAATATCAAGTCGCAGAGGCTAAGAAGAAACAACATTGAAAAAAATTAAATTGCTAAACCAAATAAAACATGCTTGAGATCTTAACTAAAAACAGTTCATTAACAGGCTTACAAAACAACTCAGTTTCTACTTTGCTAAATTATAGAGACAGTTTCAAGTCTAACACATCTACTTCACTCATGCATCAAAAAATGAGAATATTTAAAATTTTTAAAGTTATAGTAGCAGTTTTAAAACTTTTTGATCCAAGAACTCCTTTACATTCTTTAAAATTTTTGAGGACCCCAAAGAGCTTTTGTTTATGTGGGTTTTATCTATTGATATTTTACCATGTTAAAAATTAAAACTGAGACAACTTTTAAAAATTTGTTATGAATTAATTTTCAAATAACAAAAATAAACCCATTACTTGCTAACTAAAATTATATATTTTTATGAAAACAGTTTTTAAAATTTAGGAAGACGAATGGCAACATTTTACATTTCTGTATAACTCTAATAGAAGACATTAGTTTCTCATATCTGCTTCTGCCTTCAACATGTGGTAGTATGTTCTTTTGATTGATATCTAACAAAAAATACCTGGCCTCACAGATTAGTTGAAAAGAGAACAATATTTTAGTAATTTTTCAAACAATAAGATATTCTTCTTTGAAACTCAAGAAGTAGTAGTTTCCTAAAGGCTACCTGCAATGTTTAATCTGAAACCATATCAATAAACTATTTATACTTTGTTAGATTAAAATCTACTGAAATTCTGTACTTTGAATGGATCTTTCACTCATGCATGATTTGGTAACATCAAGCATTGGTCATTTGGAATATGGTGGTTCACTGAGTTACGCAGATCTTCCAAATGTTTATGCCTCATTATCATTATATTTTTTAAAAAAATACCACATTGATTAATAAATTTATCACCACCTATATCAACTGATAAGCCATTAAGCATAGAAATTTGTAAAGTTAAGTGATAGTTTTCTAAAATTCTAATTTTCACTTGAAATCTCAAATTTTATCATTGGTAACAAATAATGTCAGAGACCAACTAATCTTAGTTTTTAAAAAATGTCTATAAAATATCCACCAAATAATCAAGTGTAAACAAAGAGTCTCATTGTTTCAAGTAAAGCCCACAACCTAACTATAAATGTGCTTTTCCTTGGGATAACCACCATAGAACTGCTTTATGAATACTACTCAGTCATTACACAGAATACTTAAAAGATAAATATTCAAGTGTGATATATAATACAACTAATAATTTTTATTGTTTTATCAATGACATTCTTAAATGAAACTGGGTGTTTTGTTTTTTAGAGATAGGGTCTCCCTATGTTGCCCAGACTGGTCTGAAACTCCAGGCCCCAAACAATCCTCCCATCTTGGCCTCCCAAAGTGCTGAGATTATAGGTATGAGCTTCTGCACCTGGATTTTAAAAGAACTGCATGGCAATGAAGAATATACTGTCAGAACAATTTGGTGCTACTGCACCAGCACTTTTATCTTCCATTACTTTTATACCATCAGTGCAAATATAACACAGCAAAAAGGGCCAATAGCATCTTACTATTAGGAACACAGCTTTAACCTGTGGCACTCTGGAAAGAGGATCAGAGACTCATAAGAGATCACAGACCATACTTTGAGAACTTCTGGTTTATATAATATCTGCTAAATAAATTTACAATATCTATTAAATCACAATTTTGTCCCCATGTCATTAGTGTCTTATCAAGAAATTTTCTGAAGAATTGTTATTCATGAAGTCCTCATATCCCTAAATCATTAAGTTTCTTCAGAGAAAAGTAGTATATCTATTTTGGCAAAAATATTAGTAAATGCTCAGTAATGTGATGTGTGATCAATAATAATGTATGAAGACCTTTGAAGTCAAATGGAAATGTCTGAAATATCTTGCTAGATTTACATTGCCAGAAACCTAAAGTAAGTTGGAACAATTTAAAACAGTAACAAAAATATTCTCTCAAGTCAGAATATACTAATAGTTTAAAACAGCCTTTTTAAAGCCAGATTGTCCATCTAAAGCAAAGAATAGAAAATTACTAGAGTAACTACCTTTACCATTTTCCCACAGATGCTACTCTAGGAGAAAGGTTAATTCATTAAATAAAATATTGCCTTAGGGCAGTAGGTTTAATTCTCTCTTGGAGGTAGGCTGAAAAAGACTGATTTAAAATATATTTCCCCTTCAACCAGTCTTAAACACAACCTAAAAGCTTATTTGGCAAGCTGAATTATTGTCAAATCTTTATGTGTGATCTTCTATGATAATCATGAATGGGGCAAAAACTTAAGATTACTTTTGAACATAAAATGAAGATCTAGCAGAGATAATTTCCTAACACAAAGCAAACACCTTACAAGGCATCTAATCATCTCTTTTTGAATCTCTATCAAATTTGGGTCATTGACTACTTCAGCTCTTGTTCTTTCTTCTATTCATTCTTCCTTCACTTTCAGCAATAACCTTTACCTCTTACTTTACTTCAAAAGATTAGAATTCTCTGGCTCTTGTCATTTCCTCAAAAATGTTTCCACAGTTATCTGTCTCAAATTTTCTACTTTCAAACCATCATCTTTGCATTCCTTGCTAATTCAGGGAAGTGAGACCTTTTATTTCTTTACTTCATCAATTTCTGAATTTTGCCCCAACAATTACTACTACAAACTGTAACTTTTTCTCTTCAAAGTCAACAGACATGAAATGTCTATTACGTGCCAGGAGCTACAGTGGAGTTTTCACATAAGCTGGCTCATCTCATACTTTGGGACACTTTTTAAGTAAAAGTGATGCTCCAGAAGATGGGCCAGGGAAGTATCAGCAACACTAGTACTGCTACATACTTCCAAGCATAAATCTAGTTTAAAAAGCACAAGCAAGCACTCTTGTGATAGTATTTCTCCTAGTATTTAAGTGACCACTTTGAATTGTATTAGCACTTTGGGACAAGGATGATTAAGATGCTCCTACTATAGCTTCAATTCTAAACATTTCCCTGTATCTTCTGAAAGCTAGATGCATTAGAACTCAACCTAAACACCACTGCCATCATTAAGACCTTACTAATTATCTTAGCCTGGAATATTCTTTCCTAGGGGATCCCGTAAGATTTCATTTTAACCATGAATGATACACTTATGTGCATATCTTGTCTTGCTTTCTAGAGTAGATGTTTCTTAAAGGCAGGGTCATTACTTATACATGTCTTCACCTCCACGCACCTTATATACTTGGACAAATAACATAGGACTAGAGAGACACAACAAATTCAAATTTCAGTTCTGCCACTCATTTCAAATATGCAAAGTGGGCAAGTTTACTTAACCTGTTTCAGGTTAGACTTGTGTGAAACAGGGACAATACTATCATTATATCGTGTTACAAGAACTAAATTCAGAGTTAAGCAGTTAGAGCATCACCTGGCCTGTAGTAACTGCACTATAAACATTACATGTTAAGTCTACGAATAATAGACTCCCTGCTGTTGTGAGAATTAGGTGGCAAATGTTTAGCCTAGTGCATGGCTCACAGTAAATATTCTATTATAAATGAGCAAATGTGTAAATTCACATTTTGTATTTCATGTAAAAGACTTAAAATACATTAAACATAATGAGGGCAATATTTCATTATTAAGATACACTTTTAAATGTAAAGACTACAAAAGAAAACTCAATTAGGCAGGTCCAAAGGCCTTTTCCAAAAATGTTCACTGGTGCAAGCACAGCAGATCCAAATCATAGGAGGTCATTAGTAACGTGAAATGGTATAATTGAGAGATGTGAGGCCTTGTTCAGGTACTGTTAGCCTGAGTTTCCAAGAAAGTCTCTGGATGAGGAAAAGGTGGGGGGTCTGTAAGTGAATACACTAAATTTTATACGAAAATGTGTTTCCTTATGGCATTTTTCTGGGCATATTCATAACTTCCATCACTTTCTCCAAGGGATCAATCTGTTTCTAACATTGCCACAATTAGCTTCATTCAAACTTGCTGCAGATGAGAGACTTGGATTTATTAACCCCTACCGTCTTCAAATTCCAAAATCCTGGATTCTGTGTTTCATAACAAGTAAAACTTAAAAAGGTAGGAAAATGTTGAAATGTAAAATACTGAAAAAGGGTGGTGCCTGTGGCTCATCGAGTAGGGCGCCGGCCCCATATACTGAAGGTGGTGGGTTCAAACCCACCCTTCCCGAACTGCAAAACAGAAAAATAGCCGGACGTTGTGGTGGGCGCCTGTAGTCCCAGCTACTCGGGAGGCTGAGGCAAGAGAATCGCCTAAGCCCAGGAGTTGGAGGTTGCTGTGAGCTGTGATGCCACAGCACTCTACCGAGGGCGATAAAGTGAGCTTCTGTCTCTACGAAAATAAATAAATAAATAAATAAAATACTGAAAAAGATATTCTCACACTATCCTATTTTTTCCTTATAATACCCTTGCGTAAAGTGTTTTAGAGCATTTTTGAGGGTGAGGATGATAATAAAAATGTGCTGTCATGACTTCTATTTTGGGCATTGTATTTACAAATGCAGAAAAGCACTCCAGCCAGTATCATATGCAGCTCCTCAACCTTCCTTTTCTCCTTAGAAACCTAAGAGCTGAGATTCCAAAGTATTTGAAATTCCATTTCTGATTCCATATACATTCTTTTCCTTGGCTTCTCTGTGTAAGTTCATAGTCAGCACACACTATCTCAGGAACAGACCCCAATAGGGATGCATGGTTAGCTCTGTTTTAAGAGTGAAATGAAGTAATTTTGTCAAAGCCTCCTACAGAATTAAACGTTTCGGCCTCTGTATTCCCCTACCACCAACTCGGCTGCAGACCGCCGGAGCTCCGGTAAGCTCCAGGGCGGTCCGGGACCCCTCGCTCGCAGGCACTGCGCCCCCACGCCGTCCCGGCCTCCGGCGGCCCACGCCCCCTCCCGCCCACAGCTCAAACTGGGCCAGGACCCCGCAAGGCCCGAGGCTGCGGCCGGAGCAGGAGCCCAGACCACTGCTTACCACAGCCCTCAGTCCAGGGGCCCCAGGAATCACCCGCAATGGACCGGGCCTCCCTCCTTCCTGAGGGGTCTGGACCTACCATGGCTGCGTTGGTCCGAACCCGAGCGCTCCCACTTGCTCCCGGAGACACAGGCTCTAAACCCCACCGACCCCACAGACCGGCTGACTGACGTGGAACTTCCGGGAAGCTATCCTCGCGATATTCGGCGGCCGAGGGCCCTTGCGCCTGCGCAAAGCCCGCGCGGCGCCGTCGTTTCCAAGCCCTGCCCCGGTTTCCTAGGCAACCTGACTTTCCGTTCCTCCGGGAGCCAACCTGGTGCTGCGGAAGAGGCGAGGTGTGGCCTGGACCTTGGAGGGCGGTGGCCTCGGACTGAGGATGGTGGACCTGGATTGAAAAAGACGAGGAAAACAAAATTCCTAGTCCCCTCTGGACGCTAGCGGCAGGGGAAAACCCTGGTGGAAGCGCTGTCGGGCCTCTGGCTCTAAGAGGAGGGTAGGGGGAGAGAGAGACGGCGAAACCTGGCGAGCGTGCTCCGGTGGTGCGAGGACGAGGGGGGCGCTGACCGGGGCTGACTTGGGCCGGGCTTCAGGCCTTTGAGGTCAGAGAGGGGCCTAAGAGCTTTGCAGGAGACAGGACTATCGTTGCCTTTTATTGGGCTTCGCCTATGTTGTTCTCTAGTATTTATCAATCTTCAGGCTATGTATTAGACATACTTTCTTCCCAGATTTGCACATCAAACCTGAATAATCTCAATTATCTCCATTTTCTCGATAAGGAAACTAAGGCACAAAGAAGTATCCTGGCCAAGACTGCATAGTACCTGGTAGAGTGAGGATTTGAACCCAGACTAATTTGTCCTCAAAGTCCTGTGCTATTTCTACTACAGCAAACTATCTCTCTCGTCATTAAAGTAGTCGAAGTCTACAATAAAGGCCTGTGCTTTAGGTGTTGCAAAATAAAGTGCAAAAGCATTTGCCTACCACCTTTGACGTCTCCTCTACGCCTGCCCTTTTTTTTTTTTTTTTAAAGAAAACATTGTGGGCCAAATTAAATTTGCTATTTGGCTACATAGGAACGTGTTATCTGACTTAATAGAAGCCTTGGTTGTCTCTTCAGGCCTCCAGATTTTAAGAAAAGCAAAAATAACGTGTGTGTTCAGAGAGACATGGATTCTGCATCAAATTATTTGACCTAATTTTAGTAGGACTCTCAAACTAACGTGACCTCTTACTGTTTTGACTTTTCCTCATCTTAAAAAAAAAAAGGCTGTATGATTTCTAGGGTCCTTCTATTTCTGCTATTCTATGTTTCTGTGACTTTCAGTAGTAGAAAGGAGAGTAGGTCTTGAAATGGATTTTATTGCTAGCAATGTGATCTTATGGTATGTAAATTGGGCCTGATAATTGCATACTTTGCTCACTCAGTGGAGTGATTGAGGATCACAAGAGTTAGTTGAAAAATACACAGATGTGACCTGTACTCCATTTGTTCGAATTGTGGAACATCCATTATTTCTGATTCCTGAATACTCTTGCAGAATATCTTTGGATTTGACATAGTACCAAGTAGTACAATATAAAATCTATTTTCAAGAGGCTTATTGGGAATACTTAATCTCTGTATGCCACTAGGCACCCAGGCATTTACCTGACTGGTATTGATATGGGGTGCGTCCACAAAGGTCATGCTTAGTTTGTATCTTTTCTCATTTTTCTACTGCAATTAAAATTAAGTCCTGCAATTGTGAACTATAAATTCATTTTTCATTCAACTATTACATGCTGAGTTTGTACTGTGTACAAAGCACTATATTAGGTGCTGCCTTAAGATAATGCCCATAAAAATTTGGTCTTGGATTTTGTTTGAAAGAAATTATAAAGAAATAAAATTCTCAGACATGAATCCAGACTGATTTGTCCTGAAATTCCTGTGCTCTTTTTAACTATATCTACTGCATAGACTAACATTAAATATATGTGTTAATATCCTTGTGTGTTAGACCCACAGTTTAAAATCTTTTGTTTAGAGGAGACAGGAAGGTTAGAAAAAAATAGCTCTGGGAAAGAAAAGAAATATGGGCAAGCTTAGCAAATTAGTAAAGGGTTTCCCAAGAGGTTGACTGCAATTGATCAACAGATCTTAAAGTCTTACCTGGTCAATTTCTAGGATGGCTATTTCAACCCTGCATTTTTCAGCTACTGGGAGAATTCCAAGTGGAAATTCAGCCCACAGTACCTCTATTAATATCCTATATACACACTTTCCTTTCCATCCTATCCCCACCCCTTCATGAGAAACTGAGGAAATGAAAGTAGTACCTTGAGAAAGTATCTAGGTTTTTTGTTTGTGTCTTTTAATTCATCACTCAGCAAAGTGGCAAATAGTACCGTGAATAGGAACCTAGTTTCTCCCTTCAAATGGGTTACAATCTATAAGCAGGAAATGCATAATATATATATTATTTGTAAATTATTTGCATATGTATATACAGACAAGGTTAGTAATGCATGTATATTATGCATAGATAATATATATATGCAGGAAAGGTTAGTAATGCACAAATAATTGAATCTCAGCCAGACTATGACTACCTTAAAAAATAAGTACCAATAAAATACTTTGAAGGTGAAATATCCTGGAGAGGTAAGTTTCATAAAGGAGGTAGAATCTGAGGTGAGCTTTTTAGGTAAAGAGGATATGGTGTGTTCAAGGACCAGAAAAAGTCTGGTTTGCTTAGAAAATTGTATTAATTTAGAAGAGCAGGGAGAAGGTTGAAAAAGAGGTTGAGGCTAGAACCTGAAGTTTTTTAAATAGGGAGAAATTGGGTTTTGATTCAGTAAGCAATTGGGAACCATTGGGCTAGAAAAGAAACCTGTTCATATCTGCCTTCTAGAAGATTTACTTTTGTTGATGAATATGACATGTTGGAAGAAATGAATTGGGACAGAAAGACTATACAAGTTTGGGGGAAGTGAGTATAGAAATAACAGTAATAATCAAAAACTTGAGTGCCTCCTATGTACCCACCATTGAAATATATACTTTGTGTACTGTCATTCATAAAGTAATACTAGAAGATAGGCAATTTTTTCTCTAATTTGCAGATGAGAAGCTGAGGCCTGAGTTGGTTAAGTAATATACTCCATGCCAGATTGCTCAAGAATGTGTGATAAACCTGAGATATCATCCTAAGTCATAACTAATGATACCAGTGCTCTTTTGCTAGACTGAAATTTCTTCTTCTTCCCAGGGAAGTGAGAATTGACTGGATACACGTATGACTTGAGCTTGTTGAGTTGAGGGAGTCAGAAGGATCCTATTGCTGATGTTTTGAATCTAATGATCCCAGAAGAATATCTTTAATTAGAGAAAGATGTGGCATCAGTGGACAACCAAGAAGGCAACAGAGAAAGAAACTTAGGAAAAAATGGTATTGTCACAGATGGAAAAGGAAAGAAAAGGGTAACAGTGACTAGCAGTCATAGAGGCTTTAGAGGAATTTAAAGAGGCATAGTGTTTGTGAAGACTATTGCCAGTAAATTAAGTGAATTGCTTTCAAAGAAGCATTTTCAACTGAGTAATGTTAGAGGAAGCAAGTTCTCAAAGGTTTAAGAAATGACTGGATGATGATGAAATGGAGGTTGTGAGTATCAATTATTTTAGCAAGAGATTCGTGATGAAAAGGCAAATGTTGATGTTACATTTCTCATTGAAAGTGGGTTGACTGTTCCTGCACTTGAGGTGTCGCTGACATTACTTTATGATAACACTCCAAATGGATGTAGGCATCTAAATGGACTTTTGCATTGTGAGTGGGAACTATCCAGGCAATAGATTAGCATGGCCAGGCTGGAGAGTAAGAAGGAGAAAGATTGAGAAATGGAACAAGAAAGATAGATGAAGCTCAGATCTGGAAGATTTGCAATTGCCAGTTAACCAGTCTGAACTCTATTCTGAAGGCTTTGGGGAACCATTGAAGAATGTTAAGTAGGGTAATCTTCATGCTCCATTACTGATTCATCGTTGCAGGTCAGTTACTTTCCCTATTAAAGGAAACGTTAAGATTATCAGCTGGATGTCTGCATGAAGTGAATGAAAGTGAAAGTTTTGACCACATAGTCACATAGCAGCCATCAATGGACTAAATTGAGTTGGAGAACCACTGAGCTGTCTTCCACAAAAGTCAGAGTTTGTGGTTGCTGAGCACTTAGAGGCAAAGGTTTGACTGATTACAAAAGCATTGATCAGCCTCAGTGTGCTATATACTTCATAAGATTACCTTCTAAGAATTTAAAATTTGTTAAAACAAATTTACTCCACATGAGTTTGATGTGGGATTCAGGATGGAGAGGATATTCATTTTTGTTTACCTAGAAGTGTAAAAATCCATAATTAATTTCATGTTTTTTCAATAAAAAGTTTTAAAGGAGTCAGAGTTTAAAATTAGCTTTGGAATGAAGAAGGTGTTTCATAGATGGGGATTGCTGCACATTGTGAACACAACAGTAGGGTCGGGGAGTTTGTCAATTTAATAACCTCATAGTATTCTATGTGCCTACTCATTCTGTAGCCTGCTCTTCACACATGACTTACTGACCTTGTGGGAAGTCATGAGCAGCAGGCTCTGGGCATTTCTGTCACAAGTTGTCTTTCAAAGTGACCCCTTTGAGTCTTAGCTGCATTACCTGCAAAATAATGTTGAGCCTCATGCTCCAAAGTCTGTTTGAGTTTAGTTTCATTACCTGCAAAATAATGTTGGACATCATGAGCTTCAAAATCCCTTCCTATTCCAAACCTTTTTTATTAGACTTTTGAGTCTGTGATTCATCATCTTCTCAAATGAAGTGGATGAGGGGGGAGCAGCTACAGGACCTTTTAGTGGACATTTGTTTTCACTTAGTTTGTGTACCACCATGGTAGCCTTCCTCACATGTTCCACAGCATGCATTGCTCTTTTTCTCTGGAAGACACCTTCCATCAGTAAATTCTTGTTGATGTTTCATTATGCTTGGAACAATGCTCTATAAAACTAAGTGTTGTGGGGCTCAACCAACGTGTAACTTTCTTTCCAGGGAAAAGATTTTGTAAAATTTTACATAAGCAAGTGGATAGGTTTAGAGTAATGATGTTTCCTTAAGAATTATGTCCTTTCAATGACAATGCTGTAAATAAGTAATAATGACAAATAGCCAGGATATCTGGCATATAGCAGTTACCTTTAAATTAATTGAAAACAATTTAATGTAAAAGTGAAATATCTGGAGTGACAAGACACTACACAGTATAATTTCCATCAAATTGCTTTATTCCACTTCCTTCTAGAGAATTTGTCAGCTCGAGTGATCTAAGGGCATTACTGAATTTGAATTCAAATGTAGTTCAAGCTCCAAGGTTTAAAAATGAAATTCTTGGGCTCTAAACTCATGGTTTGTGTTTTGTATCTGAAGGTGATAATCCAAATCACCTTGAGCTTCACTGCTAGAGAACTTTTCATTTGATGTCACAGCAACTTCACGTGGTAGTGCTTGATACGTTCACTAAAATCCAAATAAAGCTACTGTCTTTAGGAAGAATAAATTGTTTCTTTTACTAAATTTGGCCTTATTTTTGGTATCTCTGACATTAACAATGAATATAACTTTATCCTGAAATGGTTTATATATAAAGTGAATATTACATACATATAGACAGACAGACAGACATAAGTAAAGTCAATATCTGGGGGAGGTAGAAGGAGATGGCAAGTAATTTTATTTGCATTTTCTAATTTTTCAGTTATAAATAGATACTGTGTAAGTTATTTTAAGCAAATATAATATGTACCAGAGGACCTTGCCATTTTGAAGAAAGCCTATTTTGAATCTGACTATAGTAAAGATCTCTTATTTCTGCATAAATCTGGATTTTCATTTTATGAAGCCCACTTATGGTACAACAGAATGATATAGTCATTCTGAATAGTCTATCAAAGGAGAATATGAAATCCCTGTCCCAGTGTTTCAGGGGAACCCAGAATCAGATTTTATACAACTGTACTTTATGTTTAGTGGTATTCCTGGTGAAACTAAACAAAGCAGCATCTTTGTTAGAAGGGTTACAGTTGAAAGGGGAAAGGTGAGGCTGATTATCAGGGAGCAGAAGGAATAGAGTGGACAAGAGCTATAGATAGGGCTCATGTTCAGTTAGTATGTACTAGTATTATCAATGCATCTATTAAAATGTGGAAATCTTTACCTATTGTTAAATATCCTCTGCCTTGAATGTCTCCACTACCTTAGCTGATCAGGTTCCTCCCCTGGGTTTCCCACAATGCAGCCACTAAAGGGGTTAACAACTTATATGAAAGGGACTCCCAGATTCCTGATCCTGGCCATGCAATAGCCAGATCAGCATCTGGACTGATACTGGGAATCTTTTCTGACTGATGAGTGCTGGTGCACTGTTAAATATTCTGAGTGTAAACTTTGCTTGTAAGGTAGGAAGAAGGAACTAGCCCTTGATGTATCAAGAGATGAGGAGTCAATGAGAGAATACGCTATATTCACAGAAGGGCAACTTTTTTTTTATTGTTGGGGATTCATTGAGGGTACAAAGAACCAGGATACATTGATTGCATTTGTTAAAGACCCTCTTATAATTGTGTCCCACCCCCAAAAGGTGTGCCACACACTGAGCCACCCACCCCCCTCCTTCCTTCCCTTTCTCTGCTCTCCCTTTTCCCCACCCCCCACTGTATTCTAGGTCATTAACTGTCCTCATATCAAAATTGAGTACATAGGATCCTTGCTTCTCCATTCTTGTGGTGCTTTACTAAGAACGATGTGTTCCACTTCCATCCCAGTTAATACAAAAGATGTAAAGTCTCCATCTTTTTTAGTGGCTGAATAGTATTCCATGATATACCACACTTGTTAATCAATCCATTCCTGGGTTGGTGGACATTTAGGCTGTTTCCAAATTTTGGCGATTGTAAATTGAGCTGTAATAAACAGTCCAGTGCAAGTGTCCTTATGGTAAAAGGATATTTTTTCTTCTGGGTAGATGTGGCATTGCAGGATCAAATGGGAGGTCTAATTTGACTTCTTTGAGGGTTCTCCATACTTCCTTCCAAGAGGGTTTCATTAGTTTGCAGTCCCGCCAGCAGTGTAAAAGTGTTCCCTTCTCTCCACATCCAGGCCAACATCTGCAGCTTTGAGACTTTGTTATGTGGGCCATTCTCACTGGGGTTAGATGATATCTCGGGGTGATTTTGATTTGCATTTCTCTAATAATTAGGGATAATGAGCATTTTTTCACGTTTGTTAGCCATTCGCCCATCTTCTTTAGAGAAGGTTCTATTCGTCTCTCTTGCCTAGTAATAGAAAGAATTGTTGCCTCTTTCTATGTTGATTAATTTGAGTTCTCTGTAGATCCTAGTTATCAAGCTTTTGTCTGATTCAAAATATGCAAAAATTCTTTTCCATTGTGTAGGCTGGCTATGCTTTGGTTGTTGTCTTCTTAGCTGTATGGAAGCTTTTCAGTTTAATTAAGTCCCATTTGTTTATTTTTATTGTTGTTGCAATTGCCACCTAAGTCTTCCTCACAAAGTCTTTCCCCAGGCCAATAGCTTCCAGTGTTTTCTTCACTGGAATTTTTATTGTTCCATGCCCTAGTGTTAGGTCTTTTATCCATCTTGAATCAATTTTTGTGAGTGGAGAAAGGTGCAGATCCAGTTTCAGTCTTTTACATGTGGATATCCAGTTCTCCTAGCACCATTTATTGAATAGGGATTCTTCACCCCCCCCAATGTATGTCCTCATTTGGTTTATCAAAGATTAGGTGACTGTTAGATGTTAGTTTAATCTCCTGGTTTTCTATTTGATTCCAGATGTTTATGTCTCTATTTTTCTGTCAATACCATTCTGTTTTGATCACTATGGCCTTGTAGTACAGCCTAAAGTCTGGCAGGCTGATGCCTCTGGCTTTGTTTTTATTACTAAGAATCGCTTTGGCTGTATGGTTTTTTTTCTGGTTCCATACAAAATGCAGAATTAGTTTTTCCAAGTCTTAAAAGTATGATATTGGCATTTTAATAGGGATGGCATTGAATCTGTAGATTGCTTTGGGAAGTATAGACTTTTTTTTTTTTAAATACATGTATTTTATTATTCTTCATTACATTATTTCCCGCCCCCCACCCGTCCGTGATAAGACAGAATTGATTTACAGAAAAGAATACAGAAAACACCAAAGCTCCTGGTAGTGGGAGAGATTTCA
>CAUYRH010165828.1:0-59589 GCA_963574655.1 Perodicticus potto | reverse complement strand
CTTGTAAGATGCACCGTAAGTGTGATCCCACCAATCACCCTCCCTCCACTCATCCTCCCCCCTCCCCACCCCTCCCTTGCCCCTTTCCCCATTTCTTGTGCTATAACTGGGTTTTAGCCTTCATGGAAGAAAAAGTATCCAATGTACTCCGCCCTACTATGAAGCAAAATTCCTGAGGTTTTTACACTGGGGTTTGCTTCTGGATCCTTTGGTCTTTTCCATCAAATTGCCTGATTATTCTGATGCTGGTATCACACACTATCACAGTTTTAATTGTCACATGTTCACGATACGGTTAAATATATCATAGGTAAATTCCTACTCATTACTCTTTTTCCTCAGAATGTTTCCATATATTCCTACATATTTAGTCTCCCACCTAAATAAAAGTTTTGTTGTCACGTCAGAAGATTTGGATCCCTGTGTTACTTTTACCAATAAATTTGTAGAAAACTTCCATCTTTACACTATCTGTCCTCCCAACAAGGGCATGCGATGTCTCTCCATTCATTCTGATATTTTTTTATGCCCTTCATTTCCTTGACTGGTTTGTGTTTTTTCCTTCATACAATTCCGCATATTTCCTGTTACTTTTAGTCTCAGGATCCTTTGTACCAGGCCTGGGCTTTGCAGAGATAAGATGGCCTGCTGTGTCAGTTTGAGTCTGAAACTTCTCCTTCCTTCTCGAGCCTAGCTTATTCTGAAAACACTATTCTTGAAGAAGTCTGATAGGCTTCCAGTCCATTTTGTTCTTGAGAATTCCATGGTTTAAAATACAAAACCAGAAATCTTGAATTGAGAGGCTTCTCCCTGCATTGCTACATCCACCTCATAACAGACTTTCAATAGCTGCAGACGTGACCCGGGAAAGCTTTGGTCGCTTAGCAACAAATGGGACAAGCTCCTCCTCTTCCCATTCTTCGAGAAATAAAGGCTTAAGCCTCAGGGCCCTGTAGGGAAACAACAGTTAGAACTCACAGTAAAGGGCCTTTCTTCCTTAATCTGCCTTTGCTCATTTCCAACAGCCCAAGCCGCATTCCAGGGTCTGGTAACAGGGTGGATTTATCCAGGCCGGTCTCATCACACGTGGGAGGGGACTTGCCCTGGAAAGTGCCCGAGAGGGGCAGGGCGCCAAGATTCCCGTCTCCCCCATCCTCCAGGGTAACCTTCTTCCCTGTCGGGTTTCCAACCCCAACCTGACTCTTAGAAACAGTTTAGTGCGAGACTCTCCTGCCATCCTTCAGGGCTGGCAGAGCCAGAACCCAGGCAGAAACTGCTTCTCGCAGCAGGGAGGTCCACCACCTTCACGTTTGCTGTTCTGCTGCCCACCTGGCTGCTCAGGGCAAGCGTGGGTTCAAGTATTCCTTTCCAGGGATGAACTTCATTAAACGCTGCAAGAAGTTACCAGTTCACTTCAACAACACGCTTCCATTTAGCTCATTCGTATAATACCACAAATTTAAAAAATAAACCCAATTCTCTCCAAAGCCTTTTTCTGCCAGAAGACAAAGTGCAGCTTGGTCCTTGGTCACGCGTCTGTCACTGTCCAGTCGGTTGTAGCCAGGCTGGGCTGGCGTCACAGGATGAAGAATATGGCCTTTATTCCTGTAGTTGGGATATTACAAAGAGCAAACGTGGGCGAGAGTGGTTAGCTTTTCTAGGGGAATGTTCATTGCTTTTAAGTTCTGAGTCATATTTTTTCAATTGTATGTTTTACTCATCACGTAGACTTTTTGATCTAATTGGAGGTTTTATGCATTAAAGAAATAAGTTATTTAATTCCATTTTTATTTAGAGGTAAGACTAGCCATATTAATAATTTCAATAATTTAATATTCATTTCAATAATTTAAACTAAATATATTAAACTATTTAATTTTATAAAACTGATCAGCATTCATGGAACATTTAATATGTGCCAAATATCGTCATAATCCTTTTTATACAAATGACATCTTACCATTTAATCCTAACCTGTAGGTTTTTTCTGTCCCCATCTTATGGATGAGAAAGTCGAGGCGCAAACAGGTTAAGAATCGTGCTTAGTAGCACACACCTAGTACTCAGCACACCAAGACTGGAACCTGGATTAATGGCTTGCAGGGTACAAGCTTTTTCTCTCACCTTAGTTTCAGTTGTCTGTGCTTTATGCTGTTTGTTCAGGTTTTGGGGGGTTTTGTTTTGTTTTGTTTTGCTTTTCTTGAGACAGTCTCCCTGTGTTGCCGAGGCTAGAGTGCTGTGACATGTTTCATCAGCTTCTAAACTTTGTTGTGTGGTAAATATTCTCTCCTCTACGTCCTCTGGTCTCCTATTCCTGTTTCTCTCTGCTGCAGAACTCTCCTCTTCGTGAAAGGGGGTCTGCCTTCTATCTAGGGCAACTCTGTGGCTCTGAAAAAGCCAGATCGGAGAAACAAAGTGAGGAGGGGCTGGGTGCTCACTTTACATTCCAGAGATGCCAGTGCTGCCCAGGAATGTTACTGGACTGTGGTTGCAGCTCAAAGGCCTCATCATTCCTGCAAGTCGGCCTGTAGCTCCATCCTTTGTCTCTGCAGTATTTGTAGGGTTTGACAGAATTTCCTCTACTTCTATGAGACTATTGTACTCTCTGTAAAAAAGGGGGCATCTCGTTTAATTTGGTTCTAAGCATACTGCATTTGGAAGAAATTCTTTAATGCTTTTGCTCTGTGTTTGCATCATTCCCAAAGTCAACATTCCCTCTCTGCCCATTCCACTCTACTGTGCCTGACATTGATTTTCTTTGATCAAAAAGGTACTTTTCTGTTTGGGGATGGAGTAAGGGCACTATGCCCGCACCATTCTGGAGTTAACTTCCTTTTGCTTCATCCTACTTCAGGTAATCTTTAATTCGCTCCATCTACATGAGGAAAACTTAGGAGCTTTCCATTGAGACTAGGCCTAAATATTTTAGTAATGAAGAAGCAGCAAAAATTTATCATTTCTGTTCTTAGACTTCATATAACGAAGTTGCCTAAAAAGTATGTTTAATGGAAAATAACAATAAGTAGTAATGTTAATATTTTATATCATAAAATCATTAAACTCGCGTTTACATTTTAAGTTAATACTTATCATTCAGAAATCTGAATGTCATATATATATATATATATATATATAATCCCATTGAGAACAATAAAAACATTAAAAGAACATTGCCCTGCTATATGGGACATAGTTCGCCAGTTTCTCATTGGTCGTTTTTATTCTGGGATACAGTAATGAATTATATTCTGGACGCCCCACAAAATTTCACCAACTCCAGTAAAAGTCAATGCAAGTTTGATATGAGTCAGATCAAGTTCCTTAAGTTATTTAAAATTAAGCATGAATTTGGACTAATAGATAGAAGAGAAATTGATTAAGGCCAAGCACTTTATAATTAATGTGTAGGCCAATAACCATTTCAGAAGGTTTAATTCCAAAAGTTATGCCAAAATAGGACAAAATAAATTAAAAATAAACTGTGACAATGCTCACTGAATTTCACCATGTTATTGAAAATGATAAATAGAATGATGCAATGATACCTTCTTTTAAAAGTGTTTTAAAGTACTATCTGAAAAATGCTTGTATTCTGTGTGCAACCACCTGTCATATCATTTTTAAAGGTCTACTAAGAGAAGTGTTGCAGGAAGATGAGGCTCAATGGAGAGAGAGAAAACCCAAACACCTTATCTAAGAGGAAAAAGGCTTTTATTCAGCTAGCGGAGCTTACGGCACAGACGAATTCAAAATAAGCTCCCCTCCCATGCTCCCCTCCTGGCTCGGTCTTTCCCTTTTTATCTCTAACCAAAAACGCTCCAACCCACAGGTATCCTTCTCATTGGTCAGTTTGAATCAAGCAGGAGAAGCTATTCCAGCCCCCACACAACTATAGGATTTCACAGAAGTGGAAATTTCCAGGTCCCACAAAGTTAAGTCTATAAATTCCTAAGAGCTGAGTCACCATGAAGATGTCCCTGCAGGTGTATCTTTGGGGTCTCCTTGTGAAAACCTCTGTTCTCCTAGACCCCACCCTTCCCAGGTATCCTCTCTCAGAAGTAGAAAAAAATACATAAGTTTCATTTATGTTCCACAAACCGGCATAAGAAAAATCTTCTTAAGTCTTCTCTCTGGACCAGAAAGATATTAGTAAAAATGTTTAAATATAATATTTACTAAACCTTATAAAACACAGAACCTACCACCGGAATCCTATAAGGGGATTGCAACATATAGTCAGAATCATTACTGGTTTTGCAGACATTGATTATGAAAACCATTAGCACTGTGTTTTTACTAGCAACTGCTTACCGCGGATCTGGGAATTTGGTATAATTTTCACAAATGAGGCAGCTAATGTCGTTTTATGCCATAACATACCTCAAAATAGTGCCATACCTCTTAAGGAACGTCCTGGGTCTTAGAGACATTGAGTGTCACACAGGAAATTGTGTCTTCATTCTGTGGGAAAAAGAAAACTATCACAGGACACGCAAACCCATGAAAAGGCAGGAGGTAGCACAGAGAAAGAGAGAGCAAAAAGAACAGAGAAAGGGATAAAAATCTAAAAAGAGAAAACCATGACTGCTATTGGACTATAAAATAATGATTCTAGTTTTAATGTGAAATATTGTTCATTGCTCTTTTGGTTATACTTCATACATCTTCTTGAGAAGAAAAAAATCACTTAAATGTTTTGGCAGATGGTAGAAAGCTAACCTTATGCCCTCAGTAAGAGGGCAATTAATTCAGACAGGATTCAGCAGCCAGTTGTAACCTTTGATCCTTACATTCACTTGCTGACAAATCTGATTCGTTGCTACTCAGTATATAACTTTTCTACACTGAATCATTACCATAATAAATTATTTTTGTGGCCCTTTTTATTGTATCTATAATTATTGC
This sequence comes from Perodicticus potto, assembly GCA_963574655.1. NCBI lineage: Eukaryota > Metazoa > Chordata > Mammalia > Primates > Lorisidae > Perodicticus > Perodicticus potto. The sequence goes on along the minus strand of CAUYRH010165828.1, from coordinate 54,684 downwards.
TTTATTTAAAATTAAAGTAAAATAAGTCTTCTTTACCACATTTTGAAAACGATTTTTAAAAATTTCCTTTGTCCTGTTGTTCTCAAATTTGAGGACTGATCAAATCTAATATATTAATACTTCTTATATTTCAATATTTCTTATATGTCAGTATTCCCTTCTCCAAGAATATACTCAAAACATGTATATCCTTCTTCAAGGTAACCTGATAATTTCCCTTTGAAAGACAACTCTGAGCTACCCACACCCAAGCAGCTACACGCAGTGTGCCAGTTTCACAGTTCAACAAGAAGAAATTGAAAATTTTCAGGACGATAAAGAAGAATCTTTATTTGCATTGAGAAACATATTTAGAAAGTGGAGTATTTCTAGCTTGTCCTTTCACTGCCACAACTGACATTGGCCTGGATCTAAAGAAACTGGGACTAATGATACATGATTTCGTCAGCCACGTGGCATTTGAGACAAATAGGATGTAATAAGCCTACAATAAATAAACTAAATGGAAAGGACCCAGAAGAAGGACGACTGTCAGTTAATAAAACCAATGTCAAAAGAGCCAGGCGGGTAACTGGGATGAATGAATAGGGCCCTTTAAGTACAGGTGCACAGCTGAGTGGATAGAGGGGGTGGTGGCAAATTAGAAAGAGCAGGGCCTGTCTATCTGCTGAGATTATAGTGTATACATTTTTTTAAAAGCAGCAATTCATTAAACATTTATTAGCATATCCTTGTTCTACACTTGTTTCTGAGTGTCATCATCAGACCCATAGCTTTAAAACCATTATATGCAAATGAAAGAAAATGTTATATCCCAGACCAAAATGCTTACTTGAATTCCATACTGTCACAATGAGCTTCCTAACTGACATTTTCACTTGGACATGCATGAGGCATCTCAAGTATAAATGGTCTTGATTCTCTCCTCTGAAAGCTAGATAGGATCTGCCGTCATTTCCTTCCCATTTCAGTGGATAGCTCCACTATTTACAGTTTCTCAAGGAAAACCTTAAAGTCATCCTTGATGTTTCTCTTTTTCCTGTCCTCAAATCCATCAGGAAGACTTGTGGGCTCTACCTTGGAAACATGCGTGGAGTCAGACCACTCCTCTCCACACCCAGCACTCAGCTCTCATGCTATCTCTGCCCTGAATGACTGCAAATAGCTCTCTTTACTACCTCCCTGCTTCCACTCTGGCTTCCTTGCAGTCCTTTCTCCACATAGCAGCTAGAGAGTCTTTTAGATAATGAAATAAATAAAAATTGTAAATGTAAAGTGCTACAGAAACATTTAGCTCCAAGATGATCCAAGTGGAAATCTTTTTTAAAAGGCTAATCAATACTTCTCTACCTAGAAGATGACCCTCTGTTTTCTGTCTCTCTGAATACCACTAAATATGCTCATCAATTATATCACAACCACTGCCGTAGAGCGCTTTATCATCATCTGACACAGTAGACTTATTCTCGTGTTAATTGCTCATTTGGTGCCTGTTGAGTGAAAGCTCCCGAAGAAAGGGTCTGTCAGTGTTCTTCATGGCTGAGCCCACAGATTCTGTTAGTGGAACTGTGCTGAGCACACGGTGGCTGCTCACACATCAATGCATGGACGGATGGATGGATGGATGGACGAATGGATGGATGGATGGATGGACGGACGGACAGATGGACAGATGAAGTATTGCAATCTAAATCCAAGCCAGGCATGGCGGCTCATGCCTATAATCCTAGCACTCTGGGAGGCAGAGGTGGGTGGATCACGTGAGTTTTTCTAAAAGTATAAAAACTAGCCAGCCATTGTGACTGGCACCTGTAGTCTCAGCTACTAGGGTGGCTGAGGCAAGAGAATCACTTGAGCTCAGGAGTTTAATGTTGCTGTGAGCTGTGATGCCACAGCACTCTAGCCTGGAGCAACAGAGTGAGACTCTGTCTAAAAAATAAAATGAAAGAAAAGAAAAGAAAAGAAAAAAAAAGATTTATATCCAGGTATGTAATCAGAAAACGTATGTTTTTCCCCTAGCATGTGTACTCCATGGTGCTAGGTGATGAAGGGCCTTAGGAGTCACAACAAAGAGTTTCAATTCTATTCTCAAGGGAACCTGGTATTGAAGAGTTTTAAGTGCAAGAGTGACACAGTTAGATTCACACTTAAGAAAGATTGCTTTGGCAGCATCCAGGAGAATGTTTTGATTGGAGGGAAACCACTTAGGAAGATTTGCAATAATCTAAGTGAGAGATGCTATTGGTCTGGATGACAGAGTTGTGGCAATGGAAGTTAGAGAAAAGGACTAATAAGGAAGTTATTTATAATGTGCATTCTGCAGGAACTGGCGACTGATTTACTGTGGGGGGCAAGTGGAGTGAGGAATTCTGGAAATTCACAGGTGCATCCTCCGTGGTAGGTTCTAGCAGGTTTAGGGAGACCTGCTTAGTTCAGTGAGGGCATCTTGAGTTTAGATGTTGGGAGGAGATACACTTGGAGGGATGATAAGATCAGGTAGACATACTCAACATAGAGGTCTAGTCTAGGGCTTACATTTTGGAGTCATTTAATAAATAACTTATAGTTGGGGCTATTAAAGAAGAGATCATTTGAGCAGACCATGAAGATTAGGATTCAAAGAGAACTTAGGATAGACTCATGAAGGCAATATGTAAGAGACAGAGGGAAAAAAGCTTGCAAAGGAGAATAAGAGTAGTTAGCAGGTATAAGTAAAATCTGCTGTTCTTTGCCCAGAGTAAACTAAAGCGGCTTACTCAAGTGCCTAATATATTCTTCAGAAGTAGTATATACCAGGAGACTCTGAATCCAGTTACAACATCATTCAAAAGCTAATGTGTTAAACCTTCAGAGCAGAGTAGATGGACAAGCTGGGAAGACATAATGGGTTGATCAATATAATGTCATGCTTTTTATTACATACGGCACATGATGAATAAGCAATAACCGATAGCAAGGTGCTGGGAAATGTGGAGTAGAAAAATGATGACAGAGGAAGTAGAAGAAAGGAAAATGAACCTCACAAAAGGCTAACAGTTTGTATGCCTATTCTACCTCTATCTTCCCTCTGTACTCAATGCTTGCTTAGAAAATTTTGCAACAATTTGAAATCTTCAGAGACTGGACCTGCTCAACATATATGAAGAAAACACTCCAGTTAGCAAACTTGTATATGGGTTTCACTGCCACTCTGTCGTCTACAGCTGGTCGTGTTGCTCACTGTAACTCTTATGAAAAAGAAGTAGTAATCCTAAAGGCAAAATCAGCTAATTTTCAATGACTGTATCCAAGTGTTGGGGCAAGATCTCTTAGATTGTCATTCTAACAACTGTAAATTGTAAAAATGTCCATTTTCCAATATAAACATTCATAATAGCACACCTACAATAAAAGTTGAGATTACTATTGAAAACACATTTTGTCAGTAAAACCTCACATTTATCGAGGAATTATTATATATTTGAGAATCTTTTAAATGCAATACATGTATCAAGTCATTTAACCCGCACAACAGCTCTACAAAGGGCACGTTCCATTATTATCAACATTTTCCAGACAAAGACGCTGAGGCCCAGAGATTCTTGCTTGTTCAGTGGCAGAGCCAAGGGCCCTATAATCTGACTCCAGCACCTACGGTTGTTTTCCTTTCAGTTATTTTGCTGTCAATATTTCATCATATTGGCCATTCACCTACCAACATTTATTCTGTGGTTAGGGCTAAATCTCATACAAAGAGTTATCTCTGTCATTTTATATAATGTAATACTATTTTTTTCTGTATTTACAGTAGAAGCAAATTCTTTTGTGTTGCTCTTTGAATTGAACAATCATACTGAAAGTGAACTCAATAGGGAAGCACTTACATATAGATTTAAATATAAAATAAATATAAAATTGTGATCAATATTTAATCTCTTACAAAGGATGGGCTTCTTTCCATTTCCTGGTGGGAAAACCTCGAGAGACCTGACCAGCTGACAGAGAAGATGACTGGGAAGGGAACAGAGACAGGTCACGTCTCTCCAAAGTAGTTCCTAATGCCTTGATTCTTTGCACTGAGATTATTTAAAGTGTGCACAGCTCACCTTCTGAGCCCATCTTGCTATGTATCCTTGTTTTGCCATAAATTTCCAGATGTCTATAGTTTCTTACACCTTGATCAATGTGCTTATTGGGTGATAGGCATTTCTTACTATCATTTTACACTTAGAAGAAGTTAATAATTTACGTATAATTTTATTTTTAATGTTTTCTTTATTGTTTCATATTTAAAGCACAAATAAAGAATGGATTTATATTTTAGTATCTTCCATAAACAGACTTTAATGTTATTTATATCTGATAAACACGAGGTAAAATGCTATATATAAATGGTAAAATTAGAGTTTGGACAGATAGCAAAGCCACCTGGTTTGATTTTAATAATAATGAGTAAATCCCTATATTTCAATGAATGACAATTGACTATGGAGTAAATAAATGAATGAGACTTTATATTCTCAATTCTATTCTTGAAAGAGAGGCAAATGTGTATAGAGATGCTAGAGAAATACATGTACATTCACAAAAATGCATAATCAAATGTGCCTGTTAAGGGCCGTTGATTAGGGAAATTTACATGGGAAGTGTATGACCTTCAGAAAATAAATGTGGGTCCTTTGTAAGTTAGGAGTAGAAATAGCAAATGATAGAGCTACTTGATTCCTGAGAGCTTATCTATTGGTTTGTTCATTTTCTTTTTAACAAATTTTTAGTTCAAAAAGTAAGTATAGGAAGGATAGGAGGGAAGGAGGTATGGTGCTGGAACTGTTGAGTATCTTCACTGTAACGAGACAGGTATGAACACCAGCGATAAAATTGTGAAGAACTTCACACAAATGCAAATGTGTGCACACCCTCTCACAAATGAGTACAAGTAAAACTAGAAGTCTGAATAAGATTGCTACATTGTGTATCAATGTGAATATCCCATCTATAATATTATGGGATAGTTTTGCAAAATGTTACCATTGGAAGAAACTGAACCAAGTATCCAAAGAATATTTATGTGTTATTTCTTATAATGACATGTGAGTACCTATACAATTATCTCAATGAAATTTTCTATAAAAACTAATTCTATAATTTGAAATAAACTTTGTTAAACAGTGACTTGAAATAAAAACAAAATTAATTTTTAAAAACTTATATTTCATTTACTGAACTCATTTTTAAGGCCACTATGTGTACCTTATTTTAAAAACACTATATATAATTATTTCAACTGTGATAAATTTTTGTCAAATATTCTCTTCTAGGACAGGTCTCATTTTTAATTTTCTAATATGTAGACATATTTGTTGCATGGCTTGTAACTGAAAAGGAGACAAGCCAAGTTTAAACTATAGCAGGTACATGAAAAGATAATTTTTCAATATGAAGTAGAACATGTAATGTTTTTTTGTACTTCATAGTAGAAAAAAAGTAACTTTTACCTCTACAGCAGGTATATGGGGGGTGTTGTTTTTATTAAAAAGTAGAAAATGTAATGTTTTATTGTACCTCAAAGTAGAAAAAATGTGACATTTGCATAGAAAACTGCAACTGTTTTTTAACATGGATGGTAATGATATTAGAACAATATTATAGAACATTAAGAAAAAATAAGAAAATTGTTGTCCCTTATTAATTATTTATTCTACCTGACATTAATATGTTTTTGTTTTAACTCCTTTAAGTCTTATAATAATCTTCTAAGATCTATATTATAATCATCCTTACTTTATAGATAAGAAACCCGAAACCAAAAAAAAATGAAACATTTCTGCCAAGATCAAATATCAAGTATAGTAAGATACATATATATGATATATAAGACAAATATAGTAAGATGCAGTATGTTGAGATCAGATATATGAAAAGCAAGTGTCACGACTTGAATTGAAAACAAAGCAAATTTCCTTTGGCCTTTGACTATCTTCAATGTAAACAAATCCTGATGTAAATCCCTCCTTTACTCCAAATATGGCTGTATTAGCTAACTAAAATATCAAGATATTAACCATTGATTAGAATTACAACAGAACTGGTACATTGATTAATTTTTGCTAGCATTTACAACTTTAAATGAACTGTCACGACAACTTGGGAAATCTGTGGTCCACAGGGACGAAAGTAAAAAACAGAAATCACTATTACAGCATTTCCGATAGCCAAGAAGAGAAACAAGCAAACGAAGAAATGCGAAGAATAAAGTAACAATGTTTTTACATTCCGCTTTTCAATAGTTTTTAAATTATTAATATGTGTTAATTATGGCATGGTGCTAATGAGATCAAATGCACAAGTTTACAAGTTTGATTTATTCATCCAAATATTTTTTAAGCACACCTATGTGCAAAGCAATATTCTGAAAAGTAGGAGAAATATGGAAATACGTCAATTGCAGTCCTTGCTTTTTAAGGAGCTCAAAATCTGTGAGAAAAGATAAGCAATGCAGGTAAATAAATTCAGGACAAAGCAACATATAGTGATATTGAAATAAATAGGAAAACATAAAATACTTAGTAGATGAGTATGAATACAACTTGGAAAGCTGTTCCAGTGTGAGACGTAACTGGCTTTAAGTCAATAAAGGGTAAAGCACTGACTTACAAACTGTGAAGAATACCACAGTGGAAGTCGCAGGCCAGGTTTGCTCCGATGGCTCTATGGTATAGTATTCACCAAGGAGCAGTTTTGTTTCTCTGAGTTTCTTTCTATTGCCGCAGATTTATTCCAAAGCTCATCAACTGTGTGGTCACCAAATGGCTACCAAGAACCACAGTAAGAGGGTGGGGATGAGAGAAAGAAAAATGAAAGGATGGTTGATTGATTAAATTTCTTACCCCAAACTTCAACGAAAGCTGTTGGCTTCCTTCACGGAAGTTCTATGCTGATCTTTGGCTAATCTCCCCAACCAGGGGAATTCCATGTATTAAAGTGTCCTAGGCCTTGATTCTCATGACATGTCCGTGAACAATTCTTTGCTGAAGGGGAGGTGACTGTGTCACTCAGATTGGCATCAGCTAATCAGGGTTCAATCTTAGGGAAGTTGGACTGGCTTAATTCCACCACAAACACATGACTGTTAGTCAGTGAGGGTGCTGAAGAAAGAATACTAGGTAGCAGCCAATGCCGTCCGCTCCAGTCTGCGCCATACACCCACATACACCCTCCTTCCCATGGAAAGGCTTCTGGGAAGAGCAGGAAACAACTACATAACAATTTACTCATTATTTTACTTGTTTATTTATATTATTTCAAAATATGAAGGGGTTGTAAATGTTTTTATTACATGGATACACTGTATAATGCAGAAGTCAGAGCTTTAGGTGTGCCTGTCGCCTGGATAGCATTCACTGTGCCCAATAGGTGAGTTTTTAATCCGTCAGACTCCTGTTATCTTCCCCCTCCTTCTTGGTTTCCATCGTTCTTTGAGTCTCTTTGTGCCTGAGCGTAACCATATTTGATTTCAGGAGACACTTCAAGACCTTTTATGAAGTTAAGGATATCATTAGATTCAAGTTACCGAAGGGAAGAAATGATGGAATGTTAATCCCCTGGCCAGTCGCTCGGTTTCAGACAGGGAAAGGTGTTCCTAGAGGCAGAGAGCTGTGTTGGCTCTTCCGTTCTGTGAAGAGTCCCCCCTTCCTCTCTCTACTGCCCCAGAGAGCCTCTAGAGGTCAACTTTTCAAAACTGGAACGGACCAGTTTTGTGAGTGAGGGTGTCTGCCTCCTGCGTCTTCAGACGTTCTATTCTAGATAATGGAACTGCTCTTTGCGTCCCATGTTTGTGGAGAAGCTTGCCTCTCTTGATATCCTCTCCCTGGAAATAAATGTCTTTGATGTTCTTCAGAGGCCTTTGAACCAACTTCCCCTAATTCCTGTTACTCATGGGAGATATCTGAAGGTTCAGCTCCACTGGCTATCAGCTCCCAACTATCAAATTTGGTTCTACCATCCTACATTGCCATTTTCCACAGTGTGTCTCTTTTTTCTACTGTGTCTTCCCTTGATATTTAGACATCAAGATATATCACTTTAGTCTTTTTGTATTTCCTCTTTTCTCTCTGCACCCATCCTGTGGGAAACAATGGCCCTTCCTTGTTATTTTTAGAGTTTCAAAATCTGCCTCATATTTTTCTCCTGATATTTAAAATTTGGGTGTTGTCCTTGACAATTTCAAACTGTTGGTCAAATGCTTATATGATATAATTGATTTAAAATTCTTGGCTTTCTTCAAATCCATCAAGCTATACCTCTCTTCTTCATAATGGCTATCTACCAGCATGACCAACGCCTCGCAAATGGCATTCTGACAAGGTTCAGACTCACTAAGATTGAAGCCTTGATCTTTTCCCTCTTTGACCATGAACTTGCCTACCATCTGTTCCTCTTTCACGGTACCTGCTCTTCTTCTCCATTCAGAGCTTCAATCATTTGGTTCCATCCACTTGAAACAGTCCAGTTAACACCTGCTTCACTCCTGTAAGTCTGGAAACCACCCCTCCATGCTCAGCTCTCTAAGGGGCCAAGTTTTCACAGTGTGCCACCATCTTGAACTCCCTTCCATTGTCCTTCTTCCCATCTCATTTTTCTTGACCCCTTACTTTATACCTGGTTCATGAGCACACTGTTTGATTTTCAGCTTTACTCGCCAAAAGTCTGTAGTGATTATCTATTACCTAAAATGATACTAGCTACCATTTACCAAGCAGTCACTCAGTGGGTAGCATACTTTGCATATTATTAATAGTATAAAAATCTGACATGTAAGTATGAGGAAGCTGTAGCTCAGGGAGTGGTTTGAAAGCATACCTAGAGGGGCGGCATCTGTGGCTCAGTCAGTAGGGTGCCAGCCCCATATACTGAGGGCAACGGGTTCAAACCTGGCCCCGGCAAAACTGCACAACAACAAAAAAATAGCCCAGTATTGTGGCGGGCGCCTATAGCCCCAGCTACTTAGGAGGCTGAAGCAAGAGAATCACCTAAGCCCAAGAGCCAAAGGATGCTGCGAGCTGTGATGTCACAGCACTCTACCGGGGGTGACAAAGTGAGACTGTGTCTCTAAAGAAAAAAGAAAGAAAGAAAGAAAGCATACCTGGAGTTCACATTAGTGAACAGGGTAGTCAAGAAGCTATCACACATCTTCCCATCCATTTCTCCACACAGGAAAGGCTTCAGGAAAGACTTCAGTAGTAGTCCTTCAAGATTTTCCCTAATCTGATTTTAATTTTTAATTTTTAATTTTTGTCTCACTGTTTCCCAACAGGAATTATTCATTTTAGTCGATTGGTTTGATTGCTATGCATAGACATGTCAGTGATTATTTCAACTTATACTCTCCGTTTACCTTCTTTTCTATAGGAAGAAATAGTAGTAGAGTAAGTTATTCTTACTTCTGCATTTACCCAAGTCCTACCCAATTTCTGAAGAATCACTCGACTTCCACCTCTATTAGACTTTCCCTGCCCATTAAACACACAGTGGCCCCTTCCTCTTCTGAACTTTCTTGGCACTTGTCTGTACTCAGTTGGAAATTTGTCATATAGATTTCATGATATTTGATTTGTTATATGTATATATGGGTTCTCATCTTTTAGAATATAGGATCCATGAGGGCAGGATCTATGTCTTGTGTCTCTTTGTATCTTCCACGCAGTGCTAAGTATATGGGAAGGTCATAGTACAGAACTGTTGAATGAAATAAGTAAGGAAAACTTTGTTCTAAAGTGGCAGATTTTTGTTTGCTTCTTGGATTGTATTTTCCCTGCAGAACACACAGGCTTAAAAATTGGGTAATTATTATGGTTACTTTTGTGTGTCAATTTGGCTACGCTAAAGGATACGCAGATAGCTGGTAAAACATTATTTCTGGGTTTGTCTATGTGGGTATATCCAGAAGAGATTAACAACAACCCATTAAAGGCCTAAATGTAACAAAAAGGCAGAGGAGGGACCAATTCCCTCTCTTTCTTCATGAACTGGGGCATTCATCTTGTGCTGTGGGACATTGAAAGTTTGGCCCCTGGAGGGCTTTGGACTTTGCAACTTAACACTATTCTTACATATTCCCCTACCCGTGTGGCATTCAGACTCTTACTGAGTTATACTTGTTCCTGGGCATCCACAGGGATTGGTGCCAGGACCACCTATGAATACCAAAATCATAGACATCCAAGTCTCCTGTATAAAATGAGGTATTTGCATATAACATACGCACATTCCCCTGTGTATTTTAACTAAATTCTAGATTACTTATAATACCTAATACAATGCAAATTCTATGTAAATAGTTGTTATACTATATTGGTTTATTATTTGTGTTATATTTTCATTGTATTGTTATTTTTATTGTTTTCCTTTCTTCCTGATATTTTTGATCTATGTTAGATTGAATCCATGGGACCTGCTAATACAAAAGACTGACGTACAACCCTGGTCTCCCTGGTTCTCCAGCTTGCAGATAGCAAATGGAGGAACTTCTCTGCCTCTATAACCGTGTTAGACAATTCCCATAATAAATAAATACATAAATATGCTTCCTATCAGTTCTGCTTCTCTGGAGAACCTTGACTAATATAGTGCTAGACGGTGAATTTCTTCTTACTAAGCCTTCTCTCTTTTCTTGGCAACTGGCCTTTTCTTATTCTTGATATAGAGTAGAAATCACTAAGTCTCTTCAGAGTCAATCAATCAACAGATATTTGTTGACTGCCAACTATGTGTCAGACACAGTGTCTGCATGGAGAATTAGACATCCCTGTGCCCAAGGGGCTTATATTCTAAAAGGCATGGGGTTTGAGTGTCAAAGGGGCAGTCATATTTCCTTATTTTGAGTTCATTCATTCTTCTTTTTGGTCTATTAGGCAACCAACTTCTAAGCTATCATAGACTTATCCAAAGACTGGTGACCTTCCCAGACTTTCAAATATTGGTTTACTCCTCAAAATATGCCTCCTTTTTTGTTCCTGGGATTGACAAGGAATTTCAGTGGACTCCAGGTTCCTCTTCATTAAACAGTAAATAGAAATTGTCAGTCACTTGGTTATATTGATGACATCCTATATCTTAAATGAAGCTTAATGCTCATCAGCACTTAAAATATTTGCCTAGAGGGCAGCTTTAAACTCGTCTATATTTACTTAAGAGGACCAGAGGTCATGGCTCTGAATTCTTATTCTAAGCAAGCAGAGTGTTTTTATTACCCTAAATCCCTGGAGTGGAATATAGCAGTGGTATCTCCTTATGCAAATCTTGCAATTATTGCCTTGATGTACTGAAGTAACATGATTTCAAAAAATAAAAAGCAAACCAATACAAGCAAACAAACAAAAAAGTTGAAAAAATGGTTTTAGAAATGAGTGTGAATTATGAAATCTACTTTTTGTATAATTTTTGCAACTTCTTTCCGGAAAATCTAAAACTATTCTTTAAAAAAGTTTATTTAAGAAATGGTTTCTGACCGGAAAAAAAAAGTGATAGAAAAGAACAGAGATAACATTTGTCTCTCATTTTAGTCTTTTTATAACTTCAAATTCTGTTCTTGCCATGAATTCATGGGGCCAGGAATATGAAATCCTATTCGTTGTATAAATTAAATTATAAAATGTTTCTCCTTTTTCTTTTTAAAACCTCTTTGCTGAGAGTAGATCAAATTTTAAAAAGTATTCTATTCTTCAGAGCAAATAAAGAGAAGACTTAAGTGCATTGACATAATGCATTGTCCTTCACATATAATCGTAAGGCTGACACACTGTTAACAGCACTCAGATTTGAGCTGAGCAATGAAGGCCTGGGCTGATGCTGAGCTATTCACAAAGTGCTGGAAAACCTGTTCAGTAGAAGATGGGCCCGGAGCTTGGCTGTAAGTGGGGGCTGAACCAGGTTCTGATAAATTTGGATGAGAATCAAAATAGTTTTAGGGGCAAATGTTGCCCACACTATGAAATGTATCCTGTCTTTGGCCAAGATGAGTAACTTGAGGTAGTATGAAACTTACCAATGTTGGTTCAATAGTGTTCTTTAGCTCAGTGGATTCAAAAATGATGTACGCACACCCTAAGAAGTCTGCAGAAAAATCTATTGGGGTTAAAGGAAGAAAACATTCAAACGTGTACTTACATGTATTTTTATCTAAAAAGAAATGCATTAAACTTTACTGATATTTGAATATGAGTTGACCCTGGTACCTTCACTAGATTGGTTCCTTCTTACAAATCTTGTTTCTATTAGAAGGACTTTCCTAGGCAAAATTTTGGCCTCTCCTCCTCCCGCTGCGGTGCTGTCCGTCTTCCTCCCGCACTCCTCTAGCAACGTGGAGACACCAGGGACGAGTCTGGTAGTCTGTGGTCCCTTTAGCAGACCAATCTGGTTCTCACATTGTTACGTTCTTTACTAGATTTTTTAATAATAAAATGAGCATTTGTCTTCGTATGCCACATGTTGTTTTATTTCTCAAATTGTTTAGAAAAGAGGCCCCGTTAGAGCCCCTAACAGTCTTTCATCACATATGTTAATGCGAGGTTTTCTGAGAGAAATGTAGGTGTTTCATAATTGGAGGGCTAGATGGGGATGCCCTCACTCATTGGTGCACTTTAACTCTCTTATAGTCCATGTGTGTGTGATTTAGTGATATTTTCTCCCACTGGCTCCTCTGAATCTACTATTTACTCCTTTTCACCTTTTCTTTGCCCTGGGAGACTGACCTTGACTGTCACTTCTAGTTAGTGACATTATCTCTGAAAACCAGTGCTTATACTGCCTGACATACACCTGCAAAAATATGAATAACCAATTCCTTCATAGTATAGGTAATATTTTCGTAATGGGTGAAATAGCAATTAGTTTTAAAAAGAAGCTCATGCTATAGAGAGTATATTATGAAAAGAGATTCTTGGAATGGTTTCTGTTACAATGTTCCTTTATACCTAAAACAATGTAAGTAAATTTTCCATCTTTAAAAAGGCTTTTCCGATCCTGATAGGTAGAAAACTTAAGAACATAATTTTCATAATTTTCATATATAAAACTATTTCAGCAAGTTTGAAACACGTTTGTCAAAAACAGAATGGTTGGTACTTGACTAGTAAAATTTCAACAAAACCTTTGTATAAATTGGTGGACAGGATACAAAGCTGAGAATCATGATGTTTTTAGTGTAGACAAATATATATTTCTTTGGTTTGGTTTTACCTCTGTGTGGGGTCTTCAATTGATAATAATTAAATCTAAGTATTATGATAAATTGAACTTCTAAGCAGATCTTTTAATTGCTTCCAGAAAAAGTTCTAAACCAAGATTTCAAAAAATATAAGTATTGGTAATTCAAAATGAAATAATTCAGGATGGAAAGAGTCCGATTCTCTTAAACAGTGAGTAATATGTCACTCATCATAAAACAACAATAATATGTTATGTGAGACTGGGAACAGTGGCGTATGCCTATAATTCTAGCACTTGGGAAGGATCAGGTAGGTGGATTGCCTGAACTCAGGAGTTCGAGACCAGCCTGAGCAAAAGTAAGACCTCATCTCTAAAATTAGCCGGGCATTGTGTCAGGTGCCTATAGTCCCAGCTACTCAGAGGCTGAAGCAAGAGGATCGCTTGAGTCCAAGAGTTTGAGGTTGCTGTGAGCTATGACGCCATGGCACTCTACCCAGGATGACAAAGTGAGACTCTGTCTCAAAAAAAAAAAAGTGAGCAGAAATAAACTTTAGTATATTAAGTATATTGAGATTTCATTCATTAGTTATAGTAGCTATCCCACCTTAATACAGAAATTGGTTCTTTAACAATTGTACCAATACCCCAACATAAGAGGCATCGGCATAGTGACTGTCCAGCAGAAGGTGAGGATACAATACAGTGGGCTGGATGTCTGGAGACTTTTGCTATGCCTCAGCACATTTTCAATAAAGCCGTCGTGGGAATATTTGGAAGGCAGACCACATATCTACAGAGTGTGTAGCTCTGGGGGAAATAATTGGAACTGTCAAAGTGACGGTGTGTTGGCCACACTTAAACAAGAAAGAGATGCACTCAGGTGAATTTGGGCTCATTTCCAAGCAGAAAAAGGAAAAGAAGAAAGTTCAACAAGCAAGAACCTTGCATGGTTGAAAAATTGATATCATTTGGACCTGGAATAAAAAATGGCCCTGTATGACCAAGGGCCAGTAAGATTTCTCAAACAACTCAGCCCTTCAGTAAACATCAGATTAGAGAGATACTTTTCCACCACAACATATTGTTTCAGATAGCCTCAAGGTAGCAGTTATTAAATTGAAGGGAAAATATGAGGGCTAGAAAACAAAGAATAAGGGAAGTCAAAATAACCATGTCTAGTAAAAACTTTAGCACATGGAATTAACTGGAAGCAAATAGATGGGAAGCTTACTAAGAAATTTTAGAAGAAATTATAGTGCCAAAGAAAGTAAAAAGCCTTTAAAATAACCTTGGGACAGAAGAGAAATATGAAAGCTGCCTAACCCCCAAGGAGAGAAAATTGTTTAACAACCATTTCAGATATTGTCATGGGGTAATGGTTAAGGAAGAAACTCTCAGAGAGAGTAGCCACTTTTTTGATTATTGAAAAATACTCCATCATGTGAATATAGCATATTATATGTATCTACTCATCTGTAAATCCCATTAGTAGTCCTGAAGACATTCCATACTCATCTAAGAATTGTTTTTTGTTGTTGTCGCAGTTTGGTTGGGACTGAGTTTGAACCTGCCACCCTCGGTATATGGTCCTGGCACCCTAGTCACTGAGCAACAGGCACATCCCCTTATGTAATATTTTTAAAAGATTTTTAAATCTTTTAAAGGAAGATCAAGAGGAATCAAGGACAGAAAAGGAACCACCCCGGTCTTGGGTAGCTGTAGTTATGGTGCCTACCCAAAAGGACTTAATCATTTCTATAGGTCATTGATATCTCTTTTTTTGTGAGAATGGAATTTTCTATTGCTATTATACTGGGGAGATGACATACATTATCAGACAAAGGGAAGGCTAAGTATAAAATGAAAATAGCAGAACCTTGGTTCAAAAAAGCAAAGGAAATGTGCCATTAAAAATACTAAAATACAAATATTTTTATTTTCTTCCACACTGTGTTTTGACTTGTCATGGCATTTACTGAATTTGCTACTTAATGACATTCTAAATAAAGAAAAACTGAATGTTACTGTTTATCTTGTGCAATGGGAGTTTAAATGCAGGTCATTAAACATGAAGTGTCTGATTTTGAATCAAAAGTTTTGTTTATTTTATCTTAGAGAAGAAGCAGTACAATTAGTCAAAGTGTGTGTCTAAACTATCGGCAGAGTGTTGGCATCTTAACGGTAACCTATTTATGCCAGCAATGGAGGAAGCCTGGAGAGCGAGTGTGGGTGAAATCACAGAAGGCATTTTCCACAGTTTGTTGAGAAGGGATCCCAAACCGGAAGAAGCGGTCATCAGGTGGTTCAGCATCTGGTGTGCACAGGGGATGACCGAGAGTTTCCAGGTCCAGCTCTGCAGTGTGAGCAGCTTTGTTCGTGTGACACATAGTTGAACATCATCTTGTGAGAGGATCAGCCTGTCTCTATTGACCAATCTATGCTGCTTAATCACAAGTGTCCTCATCATTTCATCCAATTCATATCAGTAGACGTCACCTGTAATTGACTGACCCGGTCAGTCATGACCCTCTAGCAGTGGTGCTCAACCTTCCTAATGCCACATTGTATTTTCACTGTTACAAAGGGCCTGTGGCCCACAGGTTGAGAACTGCTGCCTGGAGGATCACACCCACACTGGACCACCAAACAGACAGCATGAGCTTTGTTGATGAATGTTCAGCTTTGGGCTGTGTTTTAGCACAATCCAACCACAAGAATCCTTGTGATTGCCAAAAAGAAACTATTTTCCGTCACATCTAACAGCGCAGTGAGGAAATGATACACCTTTGTGTCATAATAGCAAAAAAAAAAAAAAAAAAAGACAAGCTTAGAGATGATTGCTCCTCTCGTTTAATTACGTAGACCCCATCCATCAGCTGATTTGTTCCACATGGTCCAATTTGGTTGGAATAGTAAGGTCAAACTCTGCTGCTAATTTCCGTGTAGGTTGAGATGGATTCACTTCTACTACAGCTTTCAACTCATCTTTATTCACGTTGGTGTCAGATCACCCACGTGGCTCATTTTCATGATTAAAATCACCAGAAGGGAACTTCTCAAACCATCCATGTACTGTGCCATCAGCCACATCCTTCCCAGACACCTCATTGATATTACAAGCTGTCTGCATTGCATTGGTTCCGTGACGGAGGTCCTATTTGAAAAGAACACAAATTCTTGGTTCATCCAGTCTCAGAAAAATTGCTCTAAAAAGATGTAGGGAGATAATCATAAACCAAACATGCATTTGAAAAAAAATGAGGATACGCCTTCACAATAAAAACAAGACAGGAAGTGTCAAAATGAAACATCAGAGATACCAACTGTCAAACTTAGTACTTAAGGAAATCGGACATTTCGTACTTAATAACATTTAACTTGTGTGCAGAATTACCTCGAAGAATCCACTTTGTATTTTATTCTTCTCATAACAGTGCAAATGCTGCACATGACTAATTCATCTGTTTTTATTTTTCTTCTTAATGTGTGCACATTCACGCAGTACTCTCCACCTTTGTCTTACTGATGAATTACAAAGGAATAAAAGGAAAAGGGATTATTGTTGCTCTGATCATTTCTTTTCTTTACACAACATAATTTTTGTATAAGTGATTGACTAATACAGGCAAATATAGCTCAAGGGAAAAGGATATGATATGATTCTTGCATCTTTGGTTTTTCTTAGAACACCATTTTTGTGTCCAATGCACGTTTTGGTTGAGATGGAAACATGCCTTCTCAGGGCTATCAGTGACCTGATTGCTCAGTTGTGGACATAGCATGATTACCTGTGCTCACTTTGAATGCTGCTGATCTCTCAAGCATCGTAAGGCTACCAGAATTCTGTGCTCATGGGTCATCATAAATGCCATACGTGAATGACACAGGAGGAAACAGAGGGCTCAAAGGTTGCACATGTCTGTCTGTCCTCACACGAATGCTCCATTATCCCATCAGACTTAGTGGAAAAAACACAAGTTCAAAGATACAATTATTAGCAATTTCAAGATAGTGATAATAGAGTATCGAATCATTTGCAAAGGACATTCTGAGCCTGGGACCCATGAGGTCAGTTCTGATGGGGTCTAAGATAGCCATGACAGATACGGCCTGCAGGTCCTGGACTTAAGTTCAGTGACTAGACAAGGCATTGCATGATCTCTCTTGGGTTGAGGATAAGTAAATTCTTTGCGTAGGAAAAAGAGTAAAATGGATTATAGGGTGAATAAAAAAATAGACTGTTGACTTGCCAAAACCTACTTCTTTTTTCCTTCAGGGCACGCAGCCTCTCTTGCAGTTAGGTGAGCCACGTGACTGAGATCTATCCAATGGAATTTGGATAAAAGCAGTGCACAGCAGTTCTATGCCTGACCCACAGAAACTCCTCCTCTGATTCTCCGCTCTGGTCTTTCCTTTATCTGCCAGGTGTATGCAGAGAGGTCAGGAGAGCATTCAAATCTCCCAGAGGGATAATGGGCCACCATTTGGAAAGGTCCTGAATCTCACCAAATGGTTTGAGCAGTGTGTTAAGCACTGTGACTTCTGGGCTTGTTTGTGTCAAATGCTAGTTTCTCTCGAATAGAAGAAAACTCCATCCTTATACTACACAGTTTTCAACTCAGGAACTGAGGCATAAACGGCAACAAGACAAATCAGGCCATTTGTTAACTAACCTTTTGACCTGTCTTCAGACTAGACAGACAGATGGGGTGATGAAAGAGATTTTGGTGGTAGGAATCTGTGGGTGCAGGGAAGCCACTGATCGATTCTAAAACATGGGAATGAGGCCACCCCAGGCTGTATTTGTTAAATAACCATAGTTTTCAATTTTGTGGGCCTCAGTGGCTTGGGGGAGTGGGTAGGGTAAAGATCTTTTTAAATCTATGTTAAACTCTCTCAGAGGTCTTTAGTGACACCTCAGCACATTCTACCCTCCCTGCTTTATTCCTTCCCCTGACGCCTTGTTTAGTTGCTCTGTGTGACACATCAGCATATAATGCAGATGAATATAATTATATATTTATTTGCTGAATTAGCTTTTTGCTGTCTGTTTCACCCAGTTTAATGTGTTTCTTAAGGTTGACCTTGTCATTTTTGTTAACTACCCCCCACCCCGTGTCTAACAGAGTGCTTACCACTGAATGACTGAGTAACAGGAAAAATACAGATGATCCTTTGTGTCTGTGGGTTTCACGTCTGTGGTTTCAACCAACAGAAGGTTAAAGATATCCCCCTCCAAAAAAAAGGAATGGCTGCATCTAAACTGAATATGTATAGACTTTTTCCTGTCATTATTGCCCAAATAATATAGTATAATGACTATTTATATAACATTCACATTGTATTAGTTTTTATAAGTAATCTAGAGAGGATTTAAAGTATATGCGAGAATGTGTGTAGGTTATATATAATACTATCTCATTTTTTATAAGAGACTTGAGCATCCATGGATTTTGGTATTCACGAGGAGTCCTGGAACCAATCTCCCATGAATTCTGAAGGACATGTATCTGAATATATATTAATGCATACTCTACATCAGTGGGACATTTAAGACTTTAGACTCGTTTCAATTGGTTCCTACTTTGTCCCCCGGTACCATTGTGAATAGATGTCCCACTTCTGAGTTCATTCTTTCTTAACTGGGTCTGTGATTTATGCAACTAGACCTCTAAACGCTGTCCACCCCACTGCTTACCGGGGGTGTCCAACCTGTAGCCTGTGGGCTACCTTCTGATTTTGCAAGGACTTTTTGCTTATCTCCGGTGTCAGATATCACAAAAAAGTATGCACAGACCTTCTTTTTGCTAATGAGTTTTTGTTAATGTTTGTTTGTTTGTTTGTTTCTTTATTGATTGATTGATTGAGTCAGTAAAGTTTTATTTTTCTACATACATGGTTGGTCAGACCTGTTCATGCACCTTCACCAGCAGCTGGGGCATCTCCACCCTTGGTATTGCTGGTGTAAATTACTTGAGCTCTGTGCTTTGAAACCAGTTTGATAAGTCTTTTTCTAAGGAGCTCCTAACGGGCTGCCCTGGCCAGGGATGCTTGAATTGTCAGTCTCTCAGAGACCACAGCTGGGGTTACAAGCCTATCGTTGGAAACTTCATTACAGAGTTTGTCATATGTAGCTTTGTCAAATAAGACTAGGTTGTCGAGCTTATCCTGAACTTTGCCTTTGAATCACTTCTTCTTTTCGGCCTTACCCCCAGATTTGTGCACTAGATCCTTGTTTTTCTTGGCTGACTTTCGGGCATCTTTCTTCTTCTTGGGTAGCATTGTGAAGCTTGGAGAGGAGCTGTCACTTCTGCAGGCTTGCTAAGATGTCAGACAAAAAGTTGTTTGTGTATTTAATGTGTGGCCCAAGACAACTCTTATTCTTCCAATGGACAGCAAAGAAAAAAATTGGTTGGACACCCCTGGTTAGGTCTCTTTCATTTGCCTGGGACCTGCCCCACCTCTGCTTAACTAGACCCACTGGGCTCTCTTTCATTGATTTGGACAATTTGTTCTTGGTTCTTATGCCCATCTTCTCATTCCTGATCTATCTTCAGAGTGTGTGTTTGTTACCACTAATATTAAGTCCATCTGGAGGTTCCTTGGTCCTCCAACTCCTAGTGTCAAGAATGAGTACTGTACCAAGTCCAGCTTATAGGGGAATGATCACAGGTACAGAGCAATCCCATGCAGGTTATTATAGGACAAATAAAAAAAGAGCTATACAAAGTGAAAGTGAAGAAGGAAGGTACACAAAGTGGCACAAAGTGAAAATCCATCCAGAGTGAGAGGGACAGGTCAGTCTCCAGGAGTAAAGGAAGCCCCTGGAGTCTGAGCACACATGCTGCCTTTTATATGCTCACTAGTTTGTCTGCCCTTTCTCCTGGCAGGGCCATTGTCATTTCCTGCCTTCGGAGTGATTGACAGGTTGGGGTAATTCCTGCCTTTGGAGTGATTGACAGGTTGGGATTATATAATAGATTACGTAACAAGTGACATAATAGGTTGGTTATATGACAGTTTCCCTCTCTGTGCATGGGTCTTCCCTAGAATCCTTCAAAAAAGCAGGACCCATGTTATACTAATTAGATGGCAATGAGCTCGAGGTGGGTTAAAGGTCAGTAGGAACTCCTTACTGAGTATGTTCCCACTGGGGAAAAGTTCCCAACCCCAATTTTGTTCCTCATTACAATTCAGTTTCCTCTCTCCAGCTTTAGCTACTTCCTTGTCACCTGTTTATCCTCCACCAGACCGAACACTTTCACTAACACTGGCTTCAATACCCAATTCCAAGAGCGTATATCCAATTGCTGCTATTCTGAATTTAAGCGCACCCAGTCAGCACTGTCTCTCAAAAGTTTCTTAGTGTTTAACACAGAACAGCATCCTTAGATTCGCTAAACAAGCCTCTTGAACTATATTTGGTTCATATCAAACATGTACACTTCTTATAATAAAACCAAACAGTTTAAATAAAAGAGCTAAGAATTTAATTAAAAATATTTTGATAGTGTTGAAAAAAAGGCAATGCTAACAATTAGAAATTAATCTCAAGGAAGGGCTTGAGAGGTCAGGAATTGTCTCTGTAGTACCTTTTTTGCATATGATTCCCAAATAGTACTATGCACATAGCTAATACTCAATAAATATTTCTTTATGGAGTACTTGATTATTGTTTCTAAAAATTCATAATTTCAACAAATATTGATGTTGTAAAGCATGTCACAAAGTCTGTTCCTGGTTCCAGTTTGTTTTAGCAGCCTTGGCTGCTATACAAACGATTATGTTCTGAGGTCTTACATAGGCACATTTCATCACAGTAGCGATGGCACTGAAGTGGCTGAGTGGATGTAGCGACTGTTCGTAAAATCATGTCAAATAAAGGGCTTCAAGATCCTTCCAGATGTTATTCAAATCTATATCATAATTTACAGGAGGACATGAAACATTAAGGTCTCATTTTTTTTTTTGCTTTATTGAACTAACACTAAGCTATGTGACAGGGAATTCAGGTTGAATGAAGTTGGTCACCTCAGAGTTTGTTTTCTCAAGCATTCTGTTTTTTCTGTAAATTATGGACATTGGAATTGACAGTCACATGGACTTGAGGGAAGTTAAATGCAGTAGGCTGAAGCTTTGGTGCTTTGAGATGAATAGACCACTCTTAGTGGATGCAGATCACTGGGAAGTTACTAAGTATCCGTTTTGAGATAAACGCTTTGCTGCTCCTAATAGTCTGTAACTTTTTATTTTATTTTCAAAAAAAGTAAGCCAAACTTGTTGCCATGGAAATGATTATGATGTCACAGAGGATGATGACTCCTTGTAATCCATAAGCAGCAAGAGCAGATGTGCTTGTAAGAAACAAAGATCTTGTTTTCATACAAATGTTCTCAAAATAAAACACAATGGAAGAAAAATACCCCAAGCGCATAATGCAAAGAATAAGAATTGCTTCTAAATAGAATGTTTTACGGAGTTTTCCACAAAGCTTCAGCTGCTCCTCAAAGCATAACCAGATTGAACATGGATAGCAGACGTGAAATTACAGTATTCACAGAATTAGTATTCAGCTTGCAGAATCTCTCCTTTCAAAGGCTTCAACCATAGTTTATGCATGCACAATTATAGAGGCAGGTAATGAGAGAGATTCTGATTTCTCCCTACTGTTATTGTACTTCTCTAGATAACTCTTGATAAAAATTGCTTTGTTAAAAGTAAATCTAAACAATAATTTATTAATTCTATTGAAAAGATCTTTTGGCTGTTTTTATAAGATATATTGGATGATTTCTCTAAAACACACATTATTCGGGCTATGGAAATGGATTACAACATACTAACTTTTAGTAAAGAATCAGTTCAATAACAATAATCTGCAAGTTAAAATAGTTTTTATAATTTTATTATTTCATATCACACAACTAATTTCACTTCAGTTATTAGAATTTTTTTAAAAGGATATTCAAATTTTATGACTCTGATCTACTGAAATACATACATAGATATGATCAACAATATATCAAATGAATAGGCTGTGTCAAAAAATTTTACAATGTTTTCATTACATCACTTTGAATTTAATCCTATATACCTTTGTGGTCATTGATCCCGTCCTAAATTAATTCTGCCGACTCTCCAATATATCTCACAATAACTTCAAATATTTCTTAGAATTAATCAAAGTTAAAATAATGAAATTAATTAATTATCATACATTCTTACTTCCTGCTATAAAAAGCCCCTACATCCAACTTGCAACATGGATTTACCAATAAAAATGTTAAGTTCTTATATAACTAAATGAGAGATATGAACTAAATGGAAAGAAGATAAATTAACGATTTTGATGACTCCTAAGATATTCTAGCCCTAAAGAAGTCTACCATAGAATAACCTTTACATGAAAACATAACAGATTAAGACAAATATACATTGGAATGGAATTTTCCCTTACTATAAAGCACATAAACATTTAATTTTACTTTCAATTCAATGCCCAAATTAATTTTTTATTTTTCATTGAGAAATAAAAATACCACAAGAATTGCATTAGAAGAACAAGTAAAGATAAGCAAAGGATAAAAGTAAAAGTTCACTATGTTCTCTAGCCTGAGTTGAAAGAAATTGAGAATAAGTTAACAGGTGTTTATGAACGCTAGACTTTAATCCTAGTTTTAGTTGTGTGATCATATTGAAGTCAGATACTATTTTAAGACATAGCTCACTTTTTTTAAGCACGTAATATAAATACTGTACTCTAATTGAACACCAATGTTTATGTTGTATATTGAGAACTGAAAGATTGTGAAAATACAACTTTTGAAAAAGAGGTAAAAACACTTGACAGGTTTTTGAAAAGATTTGAAAGAAAGAGATGTTTAAGAACTGCAGAAGATGATAATGGCTTGATTGACTCAGCCAAAGTGCAAAGGCCTAAATAAAAAAAATAATATAGATATTGGATATAGAAAAAGGTAAGAGAAATTTCATTAATAGTGATTTTGATGAATGAATAACTAGATGCCATTGGAATATCTTATAATAATTTATTGGCAAAGGATTTCATCTCTGATAATTTTTTATTATAGTCTATGTAAAGCACTATATTGATAAATAAAAGAACACTATAAAATAAGATGACCCGGTCTTTCTCCAAAATTCCTCTAACATACTAGGGTAAAGAAGACAGACATGAATGAAAATATGTATTTTATTGATACTATTTTTGACACAAAATGATAACATTATTGAAGTAGATGCTAAATACGTTAAATGGAATTACAAAGCATTCATTTATAATGTCTGCCTGGGGGCATACATTATAGGGGCATACAGCATAGTTCAGGGGCAGAAATAAAAATATGACGTTGATTAAACAGAGCTAAAGCTTCATAGAAATAAGATGTGATAGACTATGTTGTCATTTCATATATAAAGATCTTTGTTATTTTCTATTAGTTTTTTGATGTTTTCTATTTTATATAATTAGAAAAATGCTTACATTAAAACTTTTCATTTTAAAGACTCCCACCAAAGCAAACAAACACAAACTAGACAGTTTATAATCTTAGGGCAAGACACCTTGTCAAATTGTCCAACCTTGCACTCACTGCTTAAGCATAGGTTAGTTTAGGTGATTGTTGTGAGAATTTGTATATGAGAATTTTCTTAGCAATGATAGAAATGCTCTAATGTATAGCTGCTGTGGTCTGGACAGAAAAATCTGAATCTGACATTGTATTAGAAGGATTATATTTTGAAGAGAAAGCATGAGAAGTGAGTACTCTGAGCCATGAGAGAGCAAATGTGTTTTTTATTTGTCTTATTCTTCTTTTTGTAAAAGTGATGTTACACATTTGAGAAAATGTTTTTTCTTTTTATTCAATAAAGTTTTATTTTTCCAAATGCACCATTGTTTGGACCTGTTCGTGCATCTTCACCAGCAGCTGGGGCATCCCCACCATTGGCATTTCTGATGTAAATTACTTGAGCTCTGTTGGAAAGGAAATCAATAAAAATTAAGGTACAAAACAATAGTAAGTTTTTATGCCACTGCAATCACTGCAATGATTTACTAGAGTATCTTCAATCACCCTAATTTAAGAACGTCCCTTGTAAAACTATTTAGAATACTCGTTTTCTTAATTTATTAAAAAAACATATGGATATAACATATCCACATATGGATAGTGTTATAAAACTTACCAGGGATCAAATGTTGTTTTCAGCCTTGATTTGACCAGTCACAGATATTAACTTATTTAATCATTATTTTTAAAAAATAAGGTAAGTTTTATTACATACATTCACTTTTATCAGATGATGTAACTGAGAGATTAATAACCTTGTTCAACTGTTCAGTTACACAGTAAGTAGTAGAGCTAAGAGTTGATGGTAGACCCTCTAGCTTGAAAGCTTTTGATCATTGTACCATCAATTTTATTTTTTTCTTTATTTCCTGGGTCAAAAACCTCTTGGAGTACTGAGCTGGGAATTTTTATTATTTTTTAATTTGGGCTGATGAGTTCCTATGCTTCCTAGACAATTAGAGTTATAGTCTTATAATGTGTTTCCTCTTTTGCCTAGTTGTTATGATTTCATAATCTTTGTGTTTACTTGTGGTTTTTCATAACCAAGGTTTCTTTATATTTTTTATTTCCCCTTTGCATCTTAGTTTGTCTTTTATGCATATTTTTTCATCTTATTCTCTGAATTTACCCTGAGTTCAAATTTTTTTAGGAGATTTAGTGGATAAACCAACCAACCAACATCAAAACGTAGCTGCAAATCAGTGAACAGAACTCATTCTTGTTTTCCAACTTATAAATGAAAGAACTAGAGGCTACTAGAGGCTAATCAGATTCAGATTTTTCTATCCAGACCACAGGTAATTCTGGAAAAACCACTTAAGACTAAGCATGACAAAACTAAACTGAAAGTTCACTTGAAACTAGTGATTTTAACTTCTTTTAATATTTAACAATAACAATATATACACATTGGATAAAATTTGATCCTTTCAAAATATTCGTTCTCTTCAGTAGCATCGAAAGAGCCGTGGGTCACTATGCCCACTTTATATAGTGAAAAAGAGGATAATAATAACCTCTTGATTTTACCATCCTAGTTACAGTGACTCCATGAAAGACTTTTATCTTTCATCAGAGGCAGAGAGTTAACGGGTAGAGAGTGAAATACTATGATTCCAGATAGCTTGCCTATCTAGCCTGAGTTCGACCACTAACTAACTGATTAACTTTGAGAAACCATTTAAATTATATGGATTGAATGTTATATGATTAAATGACATTTTCATTACACAATTACACTGTTCCTTCCAGCTGGAGGCTTTGATTATTCTCTGATATTATCCCTTAATTTCACAGAGGTAGAAACAAGGACGAGAGGAATGAAGTGACCTGATCAGAGTAAGTCAGTTAATGGCAGAGGCAGAAATGAGAACAAAGGTCTCTTGTCTTCTAGAATTGTGTTCACTAAGAAGTCAACATTGTGCTTGTGTTCCATTCTCCTCTCTCTGACCCCAGAGAGATGACTTCTATTCCAAAACAGTGTCTTTCTCATTCATTTAATTATACTTTTGCTCTATATACATATGTATGCAAGCAATATACTTTAATATTGTTTTTCCATGTTTTTAAGAATTGCTTAACAATTAACGTAAGAATCCTTTTATAACTGGCTTACTTTACCCAACATGACATTTTCGAGATACATGTAGTGGTGTACATGAATTGATATATGTAGAGAGTGTGTGTGTATGTGTATGTATTGATATACGTATGTTATAGTATATAACTCAAACTCTTGGGCTCAGTGGTCCTCAGTGATCTCAGTTGATGTATAGTATTTCAAGGAAGTGAAACAACTCAATTTGCTTATGTTCTTTTGACCAGGGGGAAAATGAAGATTTTCACTGTTCAATCTGACCATGCACTCCACAGGGGGGAAAAATATATTTTACATCATGACTCAGTAGATTCATGCATATCTCTGAAAACTTTTCCTTTTTATTTGTCTCTGTTACATATGAGGCACTCTATTCTATTCTATTTCATTTTTCTAGATGGGAGCTATGACTGACTATAAACACAGCCCACTAGTGGGTTATAACCAGGCATTTGAAAAATACTATTCTAAGGGTATATTTTTTAAACTGCTACAACACATCTAATACTTTAATAATCCTGTGGAAAGGAGTGGGAAGCTAGTGTAGGGGGTGAGTCCAGCTTAGAATTTTTTCAAGTAAAGCAAGAGGTAACTAAATAGGTATATATTAAATATGTATATTTCTTAGATACAGAAAATACGTTTTTTTAACCCTGGTTTTAGGCAGTGAGGCTGATTATTAGGTAATTTTGGAAAATCATATATAGATTTTTAAATAAATAACTCATATTTTAAATTGATGCTGCAGGCTTACTATTTTAAGGATTGCTCTGGAGAGTCTATTTGTAAATTGGAATAACATTTTTTTAAGAAAGTAAATAAAAATCACTCTTTTTAACTTCATATATTTATTTGTCATAGTGAATGACAAATTCCCATAACTCAGGGAAATGGCTTTACCTACATTTCCATAAATTGCATTGATAAGCTTTATGTCTTGGTTGGATTGCAACACATATATTATTTGCTGACTTAAATAAGAATGACTTTATCGACTCAAAGGTCTCCTATGATAATTTTTTTTTTTTGTTTTGAGACAGAGTCTCACTCTGTTGCTATGGATAAAGTGCTGTGGGAGTCATCATAGCTCACAGAAACCTCAAACTCTTGGGCTCAGTGATCCTCCTGCCTCAGCCTTCTGAGTAGCTGGAACTAAGGGTGCTGCCACAATGCCCAGCTACTTTTTCTATTTTTAGTAGAGATGAGCTCTTGCGCTTGCTCAGGATGGTCTCTGAACTCATGAGCTCAGGCGATCCACCCGCTTGGCTCCCAGAGTGCTCAGACTACGATGATGTTATAAGAAGGATTTCTGTGTTTAGTGAGGGGATCATTTTTTTTTTTAAAAGAAATCTTTAATCCCGACATGATTACATGTTGTATTTAAATTTGAAGGTGTATGTTAGCTATGCTTGTGACCAGAGATGTGGAATAGTTTGCTTTTAGCAAGGGGAATAATTTTGCTTCCTTTTTGGCATTGCCATCTGACTTGAGTACTCTAATCCTTTCGTCATCAACTCTCAGCGTACAATGCTTGGCAAAACTTAGTAACTTCGATGAATAAACCAGTCTTCATATGTTCCAGAGGCCTTAAACTGCCTTGTTTTCTTACCCTGATTTTAAAGCAAGTAATGGAGTTGAGTTGGCAGAGATAGAGTTGACTCTGCCAAGGCTCCAAATAAAGAGCACTCAAAACAGAAGTGCAGAGAAACTAAGTGGTAGGAGGTTGTACATCAGTCTCATTTAGGAGCCATAGTAGGGCCAGGCTCTGCAAGAACGAGGATTCCAGTAAACACTTATTTCACCTTACAGTGCAATAACTGCTGCAATCACTGGCCACAATTAAAAAATACAAATAATAATATGCATATTTAACTTCTAGAGGCTTGGTTGTCCATCTGACTCCAAATTAAAAGAATTAAAGTTGCTATGAAGATAGAAGGAAGATGGGGGCTCCAGTTGAGGTCTCTTCCCTTGTTCATTCTCAATTCTCAACACTCCTCTCCTCATATTCACATCTTACTGCTCACTATCCTTTCAAACGCTTTTCGTTACAGCCTGTGGAACTCTGCTCTCAAGCAAAACAAACACACACAAATATGCAAATCCATCCTATATCCTCCCACTTCTTTTAAAAAGAAAAATTTTATTTTCTAAATGAAAGAGGTCTTACTTGAGGCCACTACTTCCTATGAAGCTAGAGTGAATATGCTATTTGACATAGAAACCAGGACAATTAAAAAGTGAAAGGGGGCACTATCAATAATCACGTCAGGGCCATAGGTATAAATTAGGACTGCTCTTGGCAAACCAGCTCTATGGTCCCCTACCTTCAGTCCTCTGGAGGGGTAGCTATTCCTTTTACTTGATTCACTTTGCTTAAGGTTAGTATATGGAGTCAACATCCCCGTATTTCAAGACATTTTCAGAATTTACACTCCCAGGTCAAATTCTAGTTTCTCTGGTGCTCATTCTTTTCTACTGCCTCCTCAAGACTGTTTCTCTTTTTTGTTATCTATCAGCCTCCCAGGGACTCATCCTTCATATACTTCAGTACCTAATTCAGCATGTCCCATTTCCTAAGAACTATATTTCCTGATTATCTTATCACTTTTCCGATAATCTAATCACTAGTGGCCATGACTTCTCAACCTCCATTCGGGATCCTGGCACCTCTCCATAGGAATCTATACTTCACTAACTCTTATTTAGTATTCCCTATTTCACAAGTTCCTTAACCTCACTGGGACCCAAGGCCTCCATATCCTTCTACATTTTTCTATCTACCAGTATTCTATCTGTTGTTATTGTTTATGTACCTTACTCAGTGGTCTATTGAGCTAATTTCTTTCCTTTAATTAAGGTCAGCTTCATTGATTTGATGTCTTCCATCTCCCCAGTATGCACATTTTTTACAACGGACCAATCTTGTGATCTTGTCATCGGGGACCATATGAGCTGGTTTGCCAAGAGCAGTATTCTTTTCAAATTCATGTCCAGACTATAAGCTCAGTTATAGGTACAACATCAAGCATATTGATGGCTTATTGTGGCCACTAGCCTCAACTGGGTCCTCTACTCTGTTCACCAATTTTGCTTTATCTTCTTAATTAGCCTCTTTCACATTCTCTATAGCAACTATTTCAACCTTATTCACTCCTTCAATCCAGTGGCTTTTCCCTTCACACTTAGTAAATAACATTGATACTGAACATTGATACTTTCTTCAGATCCATTCTCAAGTTTCTATCACACCAAACTAACACATTTACTTGAGTCTGTATCCAAGCTTTCTTAAAGAGCTATGTCCTCTTTTATCTGAAGTGAATCATGCTGACAGTGCAATCCATCCTTTTCTTTCCTGTCCCTCAGGGACCTGACTTTACCAATTTTCTTTTCACTTCAATCTCTTAATTGCTGTTGATAGGTTCTCATCAGCTTTGAGACATGCTGAAGTCTTACTTAAAAGACAAAAATAAAATCATAAAACTTTCCTCAAGTCCACATCTTCCTCGAGCTGCTACCTTTGACCTTTCTTTTTATAGCTAAACTTTTTGAAATTATTGCTTATATTCACTGTCTCCAATCCCTCACTTCTTCTTCCTTTTCAACAACTCTAACCTGTCCTCTGCTGTCGTCATTAGAGGCAGCATTAGTTGCTGTTAATCTCGCCTCTCTCAGATCTCTGAGGGCTCCATTTAGACAGTCTATTTCAAAAATGTGGCTACTTCTCATGAATCTCCTTAAGTAAGTTGACTTACTTGAGACTACATGATCCACTGAAGTTCTGAAACAGGCAAAGGGATGATTTGACGATGCTGTCAAAGGCCAGGAGAGAAGTCTGGACCGATGTCAAGGACTTTGCTGAATAGCATGACTTTAGTGAGTTCCACTGTCCAGGGTCTGGACATTAGGTTTAAACTGAAGTTCATAATTGAACGACTGCTTTGTTCTCAAAAAGGAAAATGATAAATTCTAAACTCTATACAATACAGGTGTAAAAAAACCTTAGGAACATCATTTATTTTGAAAGAAAAATGTAATTGGCAAGTATATTTCTCTGCATGGGAATACCACATGGAAAGCAAAAATATCAGAAAGTTGCTGAGGTTGGGTTTAGAACTGATCAAGGGGAGTTGTATATGTTAGACAAAACCAGGCCAGAAGCCTGCAGCAGTCACCTCCACATCAGAATGTCCTCGGAAGGCAGTGTCTTCAAAGACGTGGGAGGTAGGAGACCCCTCCGCATTAGTACTAGACTGTGAACGTGATTTCTGTTTAAATATTAAACCAGTCTTATGTAAAGCATTCATTCTCCAACATAATTATTAAAAAATGTTAAAGTATTTTTTAAGAATATATTGTGAACATACCAGGTACTGTATTCATTTTACATGTTATCTAATTCCTGATGTTTTAGGAAGGTCTTCTGGGTTAGGTTATTCAAAATGCCCTAAAGCAAAGTTTCCTCAAAGCCATTGACTAGATTTTCAAATAAATAGTGTGTTTGTTATCAAGTAAAAGCATTATTTCTTTTTGTTTGTAGGAAAAAAGAAATCCTGCTATGAGAGAGAAAACATGCAATTTCCACATCTATGCAAACTGGGGTAGGAAAGCCTAATTAAAATATTAATAATATAGTTATGTTTCTCTATTTCAGTACTCATTGTATTTGTAAATTAAAAGTGAGAAACCTAATCTCATAAGTTTCACTTAACAGAGACTAGCAAAATGTTCAAATTGACTTTTAGTATAAATTGAGAGCTGCTTTCCACTAGAAAAAAATCTGTTTCTCAGAAATCCAAAGTATCATTTAAAAATGCCACAACCAGGCTGGTGCAGTGGCTCACACCTGTAATCCTAGCACTCTGAGAAGCTGAGGTGTGAGGATCCCTTGAGCTCAGACCAGCCTGAGCAAGAGCGGACCTGTCTCTACTAAAAAAAAAAAATGGACAGTTGTTGTGGCAGGAGCCTGTTGTCCAGCTACTCTCGAGGCTGACGCAGGAGGATTGCTTGAGCCCAAGAGTTTGAGGTTGCTGTGAGCTGTGACACCATGGCACTCTACCTGGGGTGACAGAATGAGACTTTGTCTCAAAAAAAAAAAAAAAAAAAAAAAAGAGTGCCACAACTACTTGAAATCACAATGTTCAGCACACAAAATCATTTGTTCTGTGCACATGGAAATGAAGTAATGAAGTACTTCTACAAAAGGGGGCAGTAGGATCCATATGTTTCTGGGAATAATACTTCAGAAACAATCCTTTTAAAATAAAATGTGCAAATATGCTTGGAGACCTAGAATTTAAAGTAATTTTCTTGTCTGTATCTCTTTATCACAATTAATTGTTCCTCAATTCTTTAAAGAGTTGTTATATTTTAATTCACTCTGGTTCTCTCATGTCCTTTATTTATTTGCTTAAGACAGGTCTTAATGAACAGCTGATACTAAGATACGAAATGTCAAATAGGTCATGTTTCACATTTAGATGGTCAATGGCGTCTGGTAGAGAGTTCTATGGTGATATAATACTCGATTAAATTTCTAAGAACACACTGGACATTCAGTTTTCTTTCAAGAGATTCAACACTAGACAGTTTGTTACCCAAAGGGATTTAACTACAACAACAGGTCTGTAGGATTGATGAAGACATTTGGCTGTTTAGGAGGGAAGGCAGCGTGATGGTTATGAATGTTGGTTTTCCAGAACTTAAAACATGTGTTTGACAATGTCTAACTCTGACACTCTTGGAGTCAGGACAAGTTAATAATACTTGTATCTCCAATGTATCTCCAAGTTTCAATTTCTTCAGATGAGAAATGGGGATGAAATTATCTGTATTAACATGACAATTCGTATTAAAAGAGATAATGCATGTCATATCTATACCATGGTGCCTGGCACAACATAGAAGCTTATAATCATAATGATTTATATGGCTTTCCTATTCCCATTGGTACTCCAAGTTCATTGAAATCAGTTATATCAATCTAAAATGCTACAGATTCTGCATACGGATTTATTTCTCAATAACGGTATATTCAAAAATACAGCCTTCCAATGTGTCAGTTTCTGGAATATAACTTATAGGGCTTTCAGTGATATTCTTAGCTACTGAGTGGGAATTTCCCAGGGGTCAAGTACCTCACTGTGACATCAGGTTTTAAGTACCCTTTTGAAGCTTGAGCACAGATGCTGGGGGAGAGATACTGGTGGTGGTATTCTCTTTTTCAACTATCATGTCTTGAGATAGTTCAGACACTAACTTCTATATCAGGCTAACCTTTCTCTAAACCACAAGTCATAAGAATTGGGGGAGGTGACATTTGACTTTACTACCAGTAAATGACCTTTCTTTGATTCAATTATTTTTCCATAGCACACATCCTCGCTCAGAGTTGTCAAACAGAACATGGCTCCCACTTCTATTCCCCTGTGGTTCTCAATTCCATAGATTGTCACTATCTGGCTATGAAAAGGGGGAATGTACTGGATTCTTTCCTTTGTTTTCTGTTAATCCGTCCCTCTTTTTTCTTCAGCATATATATAGGATTGTTTAAGCAAATGATTAAACTTTGTTGTACTGTCAAGAATTTTGGTTTATAGAATTGAAGCTTCTTTCAAACACTGGGTATATACTCCCACAAGCTTTTCACAAGATGAAAAAGACATGATCATACTGCTATTGGCACTGGTTTAACTACCAAATGTTCCCCTTGAGATGCAGCCTGTCATCATTCTGTTAGATAATGGATCTCTCTTGTAGAATCTAATCTTTGGTATCACAGATCTTTAGGCTACTCTGTCCTATTTTCCTGTCTCAACTCCAGAGTCAAATGATCATTTTTGGTTTTCCTTCTTATCTGCACAAAAATAAGTTTCTTTTTAATCTCTTGCATTTAGCTGATGAAAAATAGTCTAAATAATAGGGGCTCTTTATCTTATATCTAAATTAATGCTCACTAGACAATGTCTTGTTTTCCTCTAATGGTAAGTTATATCTTCACACAACTGAATCACATATTTTTCATTTCTTATATTCATATTTTATTGAGGATTCCAGTAACCTCACTATACTTTTTGTGCTATAAAATTTTAGAGTTTCCTAAAAGAATGTTTTCCCAGTGTGTTTTAGAGTTAGGTTTTGAGCATCACCACTTGACTCAGCTCAAAATTCCTTTATTTTTGTATTAATGGAGTTCATTTCCTCAAATGCTGAAAGTATCTGCATTTTTAAAAAGCAACTATGATGGATTTTAGAAAAGTATCTGCATTTTTAAAAAGCAACTATGATGGATTTTAAAAAAATGTGTCATTTTTATGCAGAAACCTCTTGGGTCCTCATCCCATTGGTCTAAGTTTAACTCCCACAATTTATAATTCTCATTTGGGATAGATTGCTTATCATCTGTTCTACATCAAAACATGCTCTCCAGAAGAAATCTGATATTATTCTATCAAAGTGTGAATTTAAGTTACCTTTTCTAGGGACATGGGTACTTGCACAAGAGCCTTATCTCTAATTGCAAATTGACACTCTTAAGAATTGTTAAAAGAAACTATTGTTCAAAGCAGATGGAATGAGAAGCCCCTTACCATGTAGGATTTACATGCCAGCTAAACAGACCCCAAACTATCACTGTACTCAGGGAGGCAAAGCTGGTATTAACATACTTTATTTATGAATATACCTTATTCATGAACTAGTATTTTAGAATGTTTTCTTTGAAACCATAGTTCCATTTCTGGCTTCCTTGCTTCTTCATAGTGCCAATCTAGGTCAACAGGAGTAAGTGAGACCATTGTTCCATATCCTGCTTAAAAAGAGAACACTACTTCAAAGACAAGAACACTACTACCTGAAAAAAATAAAACAAGTTATCAGTTTTAAAACATTGTGCCTAGATATTCCTGTTAATCTTAACTTTTTCATGGATTTAAGTTTATTTTAGGACCCCTATTTTGGGGAATTATGTTTTACGTCTAGTGCAAAAAAAAAAGGCCATCTAAATAAAAATATATATAGTTTTCAAAATTTTCTTCTTTTTTGATAGTAGGAAAAACTGCAATTTTCTGAGTTGTCCCTTCCTATCATCTGTCAAAAACAAAACCAAAAGTTAAAAATATGGAGCTAATTCCTTGAGCAAACAAAAAAGATTTTATCCCAGTTCCTTTAAAGGGTACTTAAGGTCTTTACATCTAAAATAGATAAAACAAACCATTTAAAGAAAACAAAACCTATACTCTATACTGTACCTTTTAGCTACACTACCTTATAAAATTTTTCTTTTGCTAATTGCACTTACTGTTTACAAAGTTAAACCTGCTGCATTCCTTAACAGTCACCCTCATTCACAAATTGTCAGGTAATAATATGAAATAATTTGTTTATGAAACAGAGAGGCGACATAAGTGTTTTATTCAAAATTGTATTTTATATATAATTCTAACTACTTTTACTATTTATATTTCTGAGATTTATTTTATAATATCTATCAAGCGGTTCTCATCCTTCATGTGGACCACAGACCAGAGTTGACTAGTTAAGGATACTTGTAATATGATTTATAAGCCAGAATCTGATCAAATTCTCCTATCTTTGAAATCCAATCTTTTTTGTCCCTAGAAAATAGAGCTGAATACAAGATAGTTGAGTATGTAATTTTCTCTGTATTAGTTTAGTATATGTTAATTGAGGATCAACTTATTCAAACACTGCACTGTGCTAGTTCTGAGAAAACAATGATTAATGGGACAGACATAATTCCTGCCCTTAAAAAGATCATATTCTAGTGGAAAAAACAGATTTAATTTCAAAACTGAATGCATAAATATTTACAAAGTGTGTTTTGAAGGAAATATGCAAGGTTTTTACACAAGAATTCATGCTTGGAAAGAGCAGTTTTGGAAGGATGGGACAGAAAGGATGAGGAAGAACCAGCTATGCAAAAAGTAAATAGGATGGGGCATTTTCTCCCCACCTTACCACCTCCTTCCCAAAGTGAAAATTTAACTTTCCCACTGGATACAGTGGCCAAAGAATATGGCATTCCACTTTACTGGTGATATTTTCACCAGTGTATCACACACAGTACAGTTACATATGTGCTTTTAAAAATGTGTACAGTGTAGTTATGGCAAAGGACAGAAATAAATGCATCCTCTAACAACTATCAAAATACTGTCCAGAGAAACTTTTAACAATGTGAATTAATATAGTTTACACAAGGGTTCTTTCCCATGAGAGGATTTCAATGTCTTAGTACCTGGACTATAGATTTCACAGGCCTGAAATAGAACACATATCCTTAATATGAACACATAATCTTGACTTCTCTGGATGAGTGGGATACATCACGATCTACAAATGAGAAACGAGCATGACACGTTAAGAACTTTTGCCAAGATGGTCTAATCTTCTCAGGTGTTAGTGAGATCTTTGCCGTTCTAACATCTGGGATCCAACGCCTCCTGTCCAAATCTCCCCTTCGTGGAGAGACAGGGTGGCAGAATGCAAACTGTCTGAAGGCTTAGCCACTAGAGGGAGAAAGTGTGCCTCTGGCGACTGGGGAGCCAATAAAAGTCAATTCATGTAAAGCAAAGGCTTTAGGGAGCTAAATTAAGCTCTAATCAGCCACGGGTGAGAAACATTATCAACTCTGGTAGCTTTGGGGAACTTGAAGATGTACTTTTAAGACTTCACAATGGATTCTCTTCTAGCAAAGATTTTAATTGTTTGAACTATAAAAACATTTTACCGCAATTTTGAACATGTTTTAATTGCTCTTTTTTAAGGCATTCCATAACTTTACAGGTATTTAAATGGTTAGGTTCAGTTTCTAGGAAGGACTTGTGACAACTTAGAGGATTTATGCTACCTTTTATATGGTAGGTATTTAGCTATTATGAACAGCACTCCAATTTTCTGACATAATTTTTGAAATCTTTGCTGTCTATTGGAATGATTAGAATGATTTATGGGTTCTCTGTTCTGACTTCACTGAGTAAGACTTCAGGAAAACTATTTTATTTAGGTAACTGGAAGATGAGTTAAAAAAAATCTGCTTTTCCAACATTTAACTTTTGGGAATTGCACTTTCGTCAGAAAGTTGTTGCCAGGCTGAGCCTAAAAGTTTTCTCCCCAATGAAAATTGGTTCATTTTGCTTGCTGTATGACACCAACTATTAACTTCTACAATTTAAAACAGAGCATACTGTTAAATAATACAATGCATGTAGCAGACATCTGAAAAATAATTTAAGATCTAAATATGGCATTATACAAGTTATATAGATATACATTATTTAATGTGTATCCATGTGAATAATTCTTTATCCACCCCAAAATGTAAAGAATAGACACTATTCCAAATTTTCCTCACATGGAGTGGTACTTAAAATACAGTTGATAATGTAATTTTCAATATTTCATTTCTCTTTCCCCAGCAGAAAAAGAAAAAGAAAAAAACCTCAGCAACTATTTCTAGGATTCTTGAAAGGAGTGGGAGGAGGATGGTGCCTGCTCCTACTCTTCAGCATTGACTTTGCTCACAATCTGTGATAGGGTTTCTCAGAAATGTTGTTTGGCAGTCTTGATAATTTCATGTGTTTTCAAACTTAAGCCACCCAGACTACACAGTTCACTATTTTCAGCTCCTTTCATTTTCCTTTTCCCTTTAATTATAGAAGTCTCCATCCCCTCTTTTTGCCAATGTGGTCAAGAAATACACTAAATGCTACTATCTGTAGAGAAAATACATATTTTTCTCATGACGATTCATACATGTTCTTCTCAAATCAAGAAGCTGTGACTGATGGTAACTGAGAGGCAACACTTCCAGGGTAACAACTTTTTGGACCCTCGTCCATCCCTTTGACTTTGGGAGATGCGGCACGTAGTCGGGCGAGAAAAAGCAAATAAACTCTCTATAATTTTAAACTTGCACCGTAAAGCACTTTCCAAGTAGTAACAGTTGAGCTCCATCGCAGACCTGAACGTCCTTCCCGAGGTCCCCTAGCCTACTTGACGTCCTGGTCGGCGGACGGTGTTTTCGGACAGTCCCGAGCGGTCCCGCGCACGCCCGGTCGGGCCGGACCCCCACTCGGGAGCTCCGCGCGCCGCGGGGACAGCGCCCGCTCCCTCCGCCCGGCCGCGCCACATCCCAGGTTGAAAGAAAACTTCACGCAGCCGAAATGAACCTCCCCTCACCGTTTCAGTCCTTCCTTCCTTCCCAGCCGGCAGAAAACGTGAGATTTATTATGACACGGTAAAGAGAGGCGAGGGAGGGTCCCTGCGGCTCCCGGGGAGGCGGGTCACCTGGCCCCCTCGGGGGGCGGGGTCCGTGTCCCGGGCCGCCGGGCGGGGGGCGACGCGGCCCGGCGCGCGGGTGGGCGCGAAGTAGAGCGAGCGTCTCGGCGCCGCCGGGGCAGCACTTGTCCTGTAATCGATTGCCGAGCGCGCCGAGCGGCCGAGCGCGCAGCCACGCGCACACGCGCCCGCCAGCCCGCGCGCGCACGCTCACACATACACACGCACACACACACACACACAGGCGCTCAGGGCCCGCACACACGCACGCACGCGGGCGCGCACGCACGTCCGCCCGCCCCGC
Organism: Perodicticus potto; assembly: GCA_963574655.1. NCBI lineage: Eukaryota > Metazoa > Chordata > Mammalia > Primates > Lorisidae > Perodicticus > Perodicticus potto. The sequence goes on along the minus strand of CAUYRH010165828.1, from coordinate 17,201 downwards.
GCTCGGGGCCCCACATCCCGCCGCCACCGCCAGCCCGCCCTCCGCCCGCGGGCGTCTGCGCGAGCCCGGCCGGCGGGGGAGATGTGCTCCGGCTCCGCCGGATCGGTTTCTCGGGGTTTGACCAGCTGTCCCGGGCTAACCCTGCTCCTTGCTGAAGATGGAGGAAGTAAAAACAGGATTACCCTTAGCTACAGATCCACTGCCTTAGTTTCCACCACCTACTGCAGTGCACAAACACACGTTAGGCACAGGAAAGAAAGAAAGAGAGAGGACACATTAACAGTAAACACAAACAAAAGGGTGATGGGATTATTTTACTGCATGCACTGCTGAGGTAAATCTCCGCTTGGCTTTTGCGTGGGGAAGAACAGCTCTTGTTTTATTTGTCTTCTGATGCATAGATTATATATAAATATGTGTATGATTTGCAAAGGGGGGAGTGTTTTCAAAGTTAAGTGTAATTATATATCATCTCGTTTTGCACTGTGATGTGATCAAATGACTTGTTGCTGTTAACCAGTGATAATAATACAGCTATTTTTCTCTGGGAGAGATGGATTGTGGTTATGATTAGGGTAATGATTTCTGTAAAGGACGCTCAGGGAATCGGGTTGAAGATGATGTCCTCTGCCGTAATTTATCGTCCCCTCCTTGTTATCTGTTTCTGGGATGTTAATCGATTAATCAGTTCTCATCTCTATAGCTGTCATGGATGTGGACTTGTTTTGCTTTGTTTTAACTTGAATTCCAAGAAGAAAGATTTGGTAGCGTGGAATAAATTCCAGCTGTCCAGATAGAAGGTAATATCCAGATCCTGTTGGAATTAAAAAAAAAAAAAAAACTGGTATGACACATATAAAAAAAGGCAGCAGTTAAATCTCTTTGACAGGTTCAGTACGGGCTAAAGAGATGGAATTAAGATTTAATTTTTTTTTTTTCTTTTTGCCAAGGGCCAAAAAACAGTCCTGTGAAGTTGGCCTAGGTTCCTTGCTGGGTTCTGCCTGACTGTCCCTCCCCTCTTACCCGCCCCCCCTTTTCTTTCAGTTTTCTTGTCTTAGCTTTTGGTCGATTCTTAAGGAACCGGTGGATCAAGTTTTTTCTCTTGTTAATCGCATTGCTGTAGCACTGACTGACCTCTCTCTCTCTCTCCTTTTTTTCCTCTTTCCTGAAAGTACGTGGTGCCATTCCTGAGTGACTTTTCCTACTAGACCATCCCAAAGGGACGAGGGGGAGGGGTGGGAGGAGGAGGAGGAGGAGAAGGGGGGTGTTCCTTCTCTCTACATTTCTTGGTTTTGTTTATCAGCCGATCTCTTTGCTGGATTTGGGCTTGGAATGACCCACCTGTAAAGTGCTTTTCCTTCCTCCTCGCCTTGAACTCTGCAGGGGGCTTGGCTTGGAGGGGGCAAGGGAGGGAAAGAGAGAAGGGGGAACACAAAAAACTTCTTTCTTTCTCCCTCCGTTTATCTTCAGCCCGACATTGTCACCTCCTCTTTGAGGGGTTAGAAGAAGCTGAGACCTCCCGACTGAGCTGGAAATGGTGATGAATCTTTTTTAATCAAAGGACAATTTCTTTTGTATGTACATTTCGTTTCTCTTTCTCCTTTTTCTTTTTCTTTCTGTCCTTCTCTGAGGGTTAATAACCATTTCATTGATGGGGCAGACTTCTTTCGCTTCTCCCTGACGTTTCTTTCTAATGTTTGTGTGTTAAGTGTGTACATTTTTAAAGGGATAAACTCATTTGTAAAATATCCGAAGGAACTGCTCCCCTTTTAAACTTTACGGAACCCTTTCTTTAAAGCCTTATGTAATCATAATTTGAAAGAATTTGATAACAGTACAGCAGGTTGAAATTTAAGTGCTATGTAGTGACTGAGTTGGGAATTTGATCTGATTATTCCATAAAGAAAGAAAGAAAGAAAAGTTTTTTTGGGGGGGGTAGGGAGGGTGGTGGTGAAGAAGGGGAGGGGAGGGAGAAGGGAAGTGGTTTTGGAGACAAGAAGTGAAGCTGCCTGTTTTCCAGTAAGTAATGGAGAAATTCCAGGAGCCAGGGCTAAATATACTTGGCGATCAATACAGAAATGGCTCATTGTGAATAATTTAGCTGCTGGTGCAGTGAGAGTTTTGAAACTAAAGGCAAAAAGGACCGAGGCCAAAGGAAAGGAAAAAAAAGTAAAAATCTCCTCAGAACTTGTCAATTCTTAAACTTTTTCTTTCAAAAAGAATACACTTAGATTATCGATCTTTTCATTATGTGAATCAAAGCTAGGGGGTGTCATTTCATACAATTTACTTTTGTTTCTGAGAATTAAGTTCTGTTTTGTGTCATTGCTGCATGAAATTAATTCCCCAAACTTAAAAAAAAAGTGATTCCCTCCTGCACAGCCAAAGTTTGTTTATGAAATTTTCAAAATCAGAATATATTATTAAGTAGGCAGGCATTTGTATCCAGCCATGGTCTGGCAGGAAATTAAGGTTACATTGAACAGGTGCTTACACAGGGCTTGGGTTAGGCTAAGATGTCAATACAAGTTCGGGAGTTGACCAATTGCTGCAGAAATCTTCAGAAAGATTTTTTGCAGAAAGTTTTTTGTTTTGTTTTGTTTTCTTATGTTTGTTTGTCCTCCCCCTCCCTATTAGAACATGATGAACCAACTTGCAACAATTGTGAATAGAGCTATCTGTATACTGGGGAAGTCCTCAAACTGCAGTGTGATTGTGGGAAATAATGAATGGTAAAATACTTAAATCCCAGTTAAAGCTGGCACATTTGATTTGTAGCCCCCCCCCCCCCCGCCCTTTGCTCTTTAAACTAAGTAAATTTTGATTAAGAGAGTCATTACTGTAGCCCATCTCACAGCACACTTATCTTTCGTATCCTATCTCCAGCAGGAATCAGATCATTTGCAGAAAGAGTTCAGTGGCTTGCAAATGAGCACATACAGTACACCATAGTATGTTTCTTGGGCACAGGTTGCAGCAGCAACATGGACTAGCTGCTTGGAGCTTCAATAAGTTAAGAATTTAATGGCAGATACTGAAAGGAATCATTGTGTTAAGGGCATAATCTTTTGTTTTGCAGCACTGCACTTTGACTATGGAAACAGAGGCTATTGATGGCTATATAACGTGTAAGTATTTTCATTAATTTGTTATTAGTAATAAAGTTATCTTTGTATGACCTGCGTTCTAATTCCTGAATTATAAGACATTTGTTAAGAATTGGGTACTCTTATCTGTTTATAATTTCACCTTTAAATGAGTTTGAGAAAATAACAGCACAGAAGTGAAATAAGAGGGAAGTACAGAAATGTACTTACTACTAAGTGAAGGATAATACTTAAATCAGTAGTAGCTGACTATTTGATTTTTTTTTCATTTACTGTAAGTTTAGAAAAGGTCAAGTTACATATATGTCTACTAAATATGGTGTGTATTAAGTATTTACTACCCTTTAACCTTTTTTTCCCGACATAATGTGAAAGAAAATTAACTTCCTGAAAGTTGACATTTTTTTTTAGCAAACTCTCTTTTCAGACATTTCTCATAGAGCCAACTCCTGATAGCCATACCATTATAAATCCTATATGCTTAATAATTAAATTAAATATAAAAGGAAGACTTAAAAAAAAACTTATAGATACTTTGAAAATCAGTTATTTCATTTCCCCTTATTTTACACTTAAGACTATTAGGATAATAAAGTTTCATTGTTTTTATTATTGTGGACTAATGTGGCTTTTCATCATTTTATTCACTTACTATGAATTTCTAAATGATATTTCCTTTCAGGGAAAAATATGCTATCTTACAAAGTCAAGGCTATGCATGCCACTTCATGTGTGAAGCAAAGTTAGAGATTAGATTTTATGTGACGAGAATCGAGACCAAAAGATTTTATTTTGTGAAAACAGGTGACAATGAGCTTTCACCTGAAAGGGAGCACTCCAGTATGGCAATTGACCTCACCTCAAGCACACCCAATGGACAGCATGCCTCACCGAGTCACATGACAAGCAGTAAGTCTTCGTTTTATGATTTTCTTTTTTCTTTCTCTAGTGGCAGACTTGAATTTGTTAGGTCCGTGGGGTCTGCTCACATTGTGGTTTAGCGCCTGCTATAGATTTTTGTTAAAGAAAGAACAACACAGATTTATTCCTGTTCATTCTAGTATTGTAAAACATGAGCCTGCTTACTAGTCTGAACTATCCCAAGGTGGCATTTGGGAGCTGGTGCTTACCTGTATCAGGTAAGAAAGGTTAGAATTTGCTGGTTACTGTTTTGACTTGCCAGGTTTATGACTAAATTTTTTGTTGTTGTTGGATTAAAAGTATGGAAATGTCATTTTCAGAGGACTCCTCCCAGTAAAAAAATAAAATAATTTTATATTGCCTTGGTACAAAGCTAAACTATCGGTGGTAGAATTGCAGTGTTACTTTTTTGTTTTTAAACTTAAAGTATCTCTACCAAATTGTTAGAAGTATAATTGATAAAATATTCAGCTCATTTACATCTATTTCTCTAACAAAGTTGAAAGCACTTTGTTTGTTTTAGAAAGTCCAGAGAAGAACCGAGAAAATTTAGAAGGCTGTTTTGAACTTGCAGGAATAGACAGCTTTTGCTACTGTTTTTGATAAAGGGTCATTCATTGATTTGATATAGTACACATTGTTTTTGTGTAATAGAAAAGCACCTTATATTCTGTCAGTGACAGAAAACAAAATAGTTTTATTTTTTAAGAATATGGCAGGCTTTCTTTTAATTATGTTGTATTAGTTTAGTTATTAAGTATAAGTGCTTTATTAATCTTACTCAAAAGTAATTTGAAATCTCGTTTCTCTTATAATTTTGATATGTATCATATTCTTTTGTGGAAAGGACATCTGATTTATATGTAACTATAATTTGATTTTTAAGTATTCTATTTGGGTTTTATATGAAAGACAGATATTTTCTTTCCTTTCTTCCTCTAAATATTTAATAACTAAAGAAAACTGAATCATCTACTTAATTATGAGCATATTTGAAAGATCATTCTTATTATTCAGAGAGAACAAACTTTTTCTTTTCACATTTCTCGTAAAACTTTAGGTTGTTATAAATCTACAGACTTTGTTATTAGTAAAGACTACTGAATTATAAGAAAAATGTATAGAATACCATTGAATATACTTTGTAATTCATTAACTTTGTAATTTTGGCTGTTGACTTGAAGTTAAAATCGAACTGTTTGAATTTATTTATTTGATAATTTTTTTATTAATGGGGAGAACGTCCTAAGAAAATTTCATTCTAGAAGGATTTCTTGAAATTTCTTTATCTTTTATAAAGGAAAACTAATAAAGTTAGGTAGTAGGTGAATACCTAGATAGGTAGTAGGTGGTAATCTTTTATAGTGGATCTTTTGTGTTAATTTAATTTTTTACTGGTTGATTTGATAAAAGTTATGCTATTACTGCAATATTGGCAATAGAACTTTTACATTTCAATATGTAATTTTTACTCATTCTTTGGTAGAGTATGTTTTTATTTCTCAGATAACTTTCACATAATTTCCCGAAGAATAAAGATAGATTATATGCAGTTTCTATTAGTTAAACAATTAGCTTCCGCCTTTAGAAACAGTGAATATATATGGGGTAGATAGTAACTGTTAATCGGAAATTTAACTGTCATCTTCTTGCTGCCGCCAGAACATGAGCAGGAAAATGCTTGTTTACTGGTTAATTGGCTCCTTTATTTGTGAATTTAATTCTGATTTTATAACTACAGTACTTGTGTTCAAATAGAGAGTGTGGAGTACAGGCATAATCAGTGTGAACAAATAAGAACTGTGCTGTTAGCATTTGAGCTTTTCTCACCCAACAACAGTAAACTTATGTTTGGTAAAGAGTTTTTTTTTCCCCATCTACTAGCCTGTAGCAATTCCATGTTAGTATAGTTTTTGGCTAAGCTGCATGTGTTTTCAGGTTCTTTTCCAAAGAGTTGTAGGTTAAATATTTTGGCTCTCACTTCAGAGCTGTCTGTTGCATCCTTTACGTAGCCTCTATTTACAGTATCTAGGTTACCCACTTAGGTGTTAGATGGAGAAGATACCCATTTTTCCTCTCTGTTAGATCTAAGAGAATATCAGCATTTTAGATTGCCAAAGCAAATAGTGGTGGAGAGGGATTCCTGTCTATTAATTAGAACAAGAGACCTAGAATTGGCCGCTCAGAGGTGATTTTCGGTGACTTGAAATCATTTTTAAGTTATGTGGACTGTCAAATCACTGTGTCTGAGATCACTTGTTTTCCTAAATCCCTTTACATGCATTGCTGACTTTGTTCAATGAAAATAACTTACTTTTTTCTTGCATTTTTAATTTCATCAAATATACTTCCTGGAGGGCTGCTGCTTCCAAAAACAATTGAAATTTTGATTGAAAGTCTTGAAGTTCAAAGTAAATGTGAAAACCTTCATGATAGAACAAGATAGCTTCCAGTAACAGGAAGGAGAGGATGGGAATATATGTGTAAGGGGGGGGGAAGTTATTTTTAAGCACTTTAGAAAAAAAAAAGTGAATCCTTTTGTTTTTATAAAATAGCTGACCCTATGGCCATAAAAAGTATCAATAAAGTGTGATAGTCCACTTATTTTGGCTTTAGGAAAGTGGCCAGTACTCCTGTAACGTCCTAGTCATTTGTTTAGGTTATTTAGTGACATTCTAAGATGAAGGGTATCTGTACAACTTGATGCCAGCTATTGTATAAAAAATAATGATAGCAGCTATCATTATTTGACAGTGCTAGAAGAGAGCAGCGGTGACTTGGGAGAGATCTAAAAATGTTATAATGCCTGACAGTTTTTTGTTTTAAAATTCAGCATGTAAGATCAATCTTCAAAAAAAGTAAGAGGTATTAGATCCTAACATTTTATTATGACTACTTCCTATGTTTTAGAATGAATTATCTTAGAGAACTCTAATATTCTTTTTTTCTGGAATAAGGATCTCTTTGATAAGAAAATGGGCATTGTTGCCTGAGATCATTAGTGTACATATTGAGTCTGCTGACAATCTTCGGTGTCAGAGATGACAATGTATGCCTTGATGGCTACTGGAAATACATAGTGTTAAGTGATTTTAAAAATAGAATTTGGAGTTAAGAATCTGAGACAGACAACTCAGACAGAACAATATAAAAATAATTCATATTGTATTTTAGCCCATTAGATGAAACTTTGTGATTCCTACTGTTTCTGGGTTAGCTCATTTCCAATTCTTGCCTGGTTGCTTCAATATCAGTTTCAAACTATTCTACACCTGCAGCTGACTGTATTGGAAAATTTTTAAGGTTTAGAAATTTATAATTAATCCTATTTTTCTTATCTATTTTTATAATTCCAGTAAGTAAATTTACATTTCAAGTAGTTATGTAAATGGTATGACAATATATCATGACAAAAAATTTGTCTCTATTACTTTAAAACCCTTAAGTGGATCAGCTGTGCTGTCAATACTGTTTATCAGTCAGTTTGATATCCAGGTAGCATGTATGGAATTGGAAAAAGTTGTACATCTAGTTTTACAAGGCTCTGACTAATAACCAGGTCAGGGAATCTAGTTTATTCTTTTCAGAGTGCTTAACATTCATTTTTTTCTTAGCCAGTTTCCATTTTTAGAACCTAGTGAAGCAGAAGTATATTCTGATTTATATTTTTCATATGTGAAAATTGATTGACCTCTTGGGTTGCTTAGCAGAGAGGTGAAGTTATCAGGATTGGGACATAAAACTGTGATATTAGATTGTGGTTAGTTAGATAACTGGTGTCTCTACAATGTCATCATCTCAGAGTGTTGGCCATGTCCAATATTGACCCATGTTTTAGTGAGAAAAATAGTATTACAGAAATAGAAAAGTGCTATCATGAGGGTGGAGTAATATCAGATCATCTTGTCAAGTGTGTGTTCCAATGCACTTTTTGAAATACAGCCTATAATGTGGGATTCAACAGCTTTCTGAGATGTCTTCCATAGCTTAGTTTGGCAGTCACCCTTGGTTGGATTTCCGTAGGACACACCCAATATAACACAAGATAGGCTTGATGTAAAATCCTGCTCTGTTTTGAATCATAGTACTTAGGTGTGTACATATGTACAACTGTAAGGTATATATACATTGCACCTTATATTTAGTTCTTATTAGAAAAAAAATTTTAAGTTCTGATTTAATCTTTATCGTTATCAGAGGTATATATTATGACTATGTACAATTTTTTTTTAAGGGCTGGAAAAAGAAACTAAAAGCTATATATTTTGCAATTAACAACAAAAATGCTGGGTTTTTTTTTGTGCCTCATGTTTTCCCCAATGTCCACCCCCCAACTTTTTGGGCTGTTTAGTAGTTGAGATTTAAAGTCTTTGAAAAATAAAACAACTTGCTGGGAGTGGTGGCTCACACCTGTAATCCTAGAACTTTGGGAGGCTGAGGTGGGGGGATTGGTTGAGACCAGGAATCGGAGACCAGCCTGAGCAAGAGTTAGACCCTATCTCTACCAAAAATAGAAAAATTAGCTGGACATGGTGTCATACTCCTATAGTTCCAGCTACTCGCGAGGCTGAGGCACGACAATTGCTTGAACCCGGGAGTCTGTGGTTGCAGTGAGCTACGTGCCACTTGTTATGAAGCCACTGTTCTTCTAGCCCAGGCAACAGAGTGAGACCTTGTCTCAAAACAAACAAACAAATAAAAACAATTTACTGTAGAAGGACTATCTTTATTCCCTCTCTCTTTGTCTAAATCTATATTTCCCCCTGGAAGTACATTTTTAAAATGTATCAGCATTGATTATGTTCTCTTGGGAGTCTTCTTACAAGCCCTGATGAATTTAGATCTCTGGGTCCCATGTACTTCCTGATTTTTGATAAACTGATATAATTTGAAGGTTTAAATGCTCATATATTTTGATTTTACGATATTCTGATATCATAGCAGGGTCACAGTCCTAAAATGAGATCGAATTTATTGTTTTTCTTTATTTTTTCACTTCATATCTGTTTATATCAAATGTATTAATTAATCTGGTGGTATTTTCCTGTTGTAAGGTAATTGAGAGTGTATATCTCTGTTTTGATACAGGTAACCCCTGTTTAGGAACCATTTCTCTTATTATAAATGCTGTAATCACAGCTGGAGTGAGAGAAGGTAGAGGAGTATAATTTGTTGAGTGTACCCAGGTTAGCCAGCCCTGTGCCAGGTGGTTTTCCTGTGTTTCACTTAGTCTCCACGGCGGTTCTGTGAGGAATAAGTGATTACTCCATTTTATAACACATAAAATTGAGGCTCAAAAGCAGGAGATCGTAAGTAATTAACAATAAGGGGTTGGAGTTATACTGGCCTGGAATTCCTGCTTTGCCCCTAATTTGCTGTGTTACTTCTCGACACAGAGTTCCAGTGTCCTTATCTGTAGAATGTGGATAAGCAATGCCTGTTTCAGTGGGCTGTTGTGAGGTTTAAATAAAGGCAATTTCTGGCACATGCTAAGATTCAATAAATAATCACCATTGCTATTACTCAAAAGAATCAAGTTACTTTTTCTTGGATCCATGACTCATAAGGAAAAGTTTGTTTTCAAATCCAGTTATGTTTGAAATCTGGGTCTTTTGCTCTGTTGTGTTTACTGCATAAGCCCATGGGTCAGAGATAGGGTTTTCTGATAATTTAAGGTAAAAATTCAAGGAAAAATGTCTGTTCTTTAAGGTATATATGACGATTTGGGGTAAGAACTAAAGTTCATCTATATGTCAAATTTTTTTTATTGAGTTTTGTGTTTCTGAGTACAGTTTTGTGCTTTTCATTTTATGAAAACAGTATCACTGGTTATTATTTGTGCTCTAGAGACACTGGTTGTTGAAAACGGAAAAAGAAAAAGTCCTCTTAATAGAGTAAAATATTCCTGTAGAGAATCAGTTCTTACTTTGAGAGTGCCCATCTAAAACTTAACCTCATTTGAAGCTTCTGGAAGTAACATAAATTCTCACATGATAATATCTAATCAAATTGTAGACCTAATTGTTAATTGTACATTTTTGGGATAATAGTTCAGGTTTTAAATTTGATGCTTAAAATATAACTGTCAGTTATAGGCATTTGACATCTTGCTGTGTAATTCTAGTTAATTAAGTCAACAATTGTTTGTGGGCTACCTTCTTTGTGCAAAGTACTGCAAGGTGAATCCAATGGTGAATAAATAGTACAGCATCTTTGTACTCCAGGAGCTCACACTCACGTGAGGAAGACAGACATCTAAATAGGATATCATACTGTAGTAAGCTCAGGGCCTTGATTATTATGGGGGATGAGAGATGGTGCTAGTTTGGGAAGATTTCCTAGAGGGAGAGGCTGCTGAAGCTGAGACTTACTAAATGAATAAGATTTATGAGAGAAGTGGTGGCTTTTCAGTAAATGATGCACCTCCAATGAGAAGTGAGAAATAACATGCAGTATTCTGGGAAATACAAACAGTTTGATATTTCTCAAATGTAAAGTTGGAGTCTAGAAATTTAAGTCCAGAGATGACTTTGGAGCATTAATCGGGGTAAGATAATAGAATACCTTGTATGAGAGGAAACTTAACTTTCAGTTTCAAGAGAGCCAAGGTTTTTCAGAGAGTAAATAACTTTGGTCTTTTGATTGACATGGATCACATTGGCTGCAATGTGAGGGAAGGATTGTGGATGGGGGCCACTGTAGAGGCAGGGGAATCTCTTAACAGGCTGTTGGAATGATTGAGTGAGATGTCATGAAAGCTAGCAGTGGTGGGGATAAAAAGGAAGGATCTAGGTAAATTTAGCAGCTTAACATGGGCAGGACTTAGGTTGTCAAGTTAAAGAGAGAAGAGAGTTAAGGACGATGGTCTTTAAATTACTGGATAGGTGGTGGTAGATTCCATCAGTGAAGATGGGAAATATTGGAATAGGTTTCCAGGTCAAGATTTGTTTACTTTAATTCTAGATACAGCTATGAAGCATATGTAGGGCAGAATTTGGGAAGGAATAGCAATCCTGCAAGTGGATGAATTAGACTGAAGTATGAACTTTCCTAATTAGTAAAAACTAATAGGTAGCTTCTGGTTTGGTTACTTTGCTCTTGTATTAATTTAATAATAATTTAATAGAATATTTCTCATAAATTTATCCCTAAGTAATTCTCAGCATTTGATCAGTGGCCTAATTTCCCCAATTGCCCCATTAAATCACAATTCTATATTGAACTATGTGAGTACCTGCTTTAATAAACAGTTTGCTTAATAGAATCCTTTTGTGCTATTCTCAGAAGTTGAATGTGATGGAGTCACTGGTTTTCAAAAAAATTCTTTAACCTTTTGTGGTATATTTAATATTTTTACTTCTATGGTTACATGTTTTTTTTTTTTTTTTTTTTTTTTTGAGACAGAGCCTCAAGCTGTCACCCTAGATAGAGTGCTGTGGCATCACAGCTCACAGCAACCTCCAATTCCTGGGCTCAAGCTAGTCTCCTGCCTCCGCCTCCCAAGTAGCTGGGACTACAGGCGCCCTCCACAATGCCCGGCCATTTTTTGGTTGTAGCTGTCATTGTTGTTTGGCGGGCCCAAGCTGGATTCGAACCCACCAGCTCAGGTGTACGTGGTTGGCACCTTAGCCCATTGAGCCACAGGCGTCGAGCCGGTTACATGTTTTTAAAAGCCGAAGTCTAATATATGCCATATGCTTCAGTCTTTAGTTTCTAACCTTTTTCTTCATAAATAAATATGTAATTTAAAATATATGAAGTTTGTTAGTAAATTCTGGTCAGTTCTGCCACTTTCATAACTGAGGATTTAATATAATTCAGAGCCTTTTTGAAGACTTTGAGATAAATTTGCAGATATATTATTTTAAAGTGACTTGGTACATACTTGATTTAAAAAAATATATCATAATACTGTGTCCCTTGGGGTAAAGATACCTAGAGACAAAAGGGTGGCATAGAGACATCTTAATTAACATACTTATTGTTCTGACATATCTATTACAGAATTCTGTCTTAAAACTGTAAGCTTTGATTACCCAAGACACCATGGAATTCCAAATGAATGTTAATGATGGATATAATTCTTCTGAGATTGCCTATGTGTGGAAATTTATGACTCTTTAGAGAGCTGTTTTTCCTCTTTTAATCATTGATCCAACAAACATTTATTAATCACTTACTTTGTGTGATGCACTGATGGTACTGTGGCACGAAAAACGTGTTTGGGGTATTTTTTAGAGAAGGATGTTATCTGCCAGGGTTGAAATGAATTGATACTTTATTTGAGAAAGTAATGCTGCTTATTTCATTTAATAAATGAGTGTGATGTACTCAGCATGATTTATATCTGGTATAGATGAGAAAATTGCTTTGCCCCCTGTTTTGAATAAGTCCTGGAGGCGAAGCAGTTTTCTCATCTAAACTGACAGAAGGGCAATCAGCCACTTAGATAGGTTCCCGCAGGATAACATTTCCCAACAAAAAAATTCTTTCTTTTCTTTTTTTTTTTTTTTGAGACAAGGTCTTGCTCTGTTGCCTGGAGTACAGTAGCGTGATCATAGCTCATTGCACACTCAAACTTACGGGTTTGTCTCAGCCTCCCAAGTAGCTGAATCTACAGGTATGCACCACTATGCCTAGCTAATTTTTTGTTTTTCATAGAATTGGGGTCTTGCTATGTTGTCCAGGCCTGGTTCCAACTCTTGGCTTCAAGTGATCCTCCCAAAATTCTGGGATTACAGGTGTGAACCCCTACGCCTCACCCACAATTTTTTTTATAATGCAAATTTGACTCTCATTCTTGCAAGTTCCGAACTTGAATTGTGGCACACTTAGTGTGTATTCCTATTTCAGGATTGAGTCACATTAGATGACTTTACCAAATTGATATTTAAAATCAGAATACCAATTATGTCTATGCCTTGATTAGAAATAAAACAAACAAAAATCCCAACCAAGGAACGTAGGATCTGGATCACCCTCATTGGCTTGACCAGATCTTTTTTGTTGTTTTTGTTATCTGACCTATAAGAGTAATCAGTGAAGGTCATTTAGTGAGCAAAGAATCTGAACAAAAGGATTTGGTTATATAATTCTAATGTGTAATGGCATCAGACTAAAATAACCTAATATATTCAGTATCACATTAGAGATGGCATTGTCATTCAGATCATTATGGTTGAAGTCCTTCATCCAATTCTTTTTCTTTTGAATAGACATGGATTTCGATTCCCTAGATCTAGGTTCAGCCTAAATACTTTTTTTTTCCTTTGGCTTCCTTTGCGAAATCCCTTAGATTTAGTCTTTAACCTACATTAATACATATAATCAAGTTACGGCTAATTCTTTTTGGCCTGGCATTCGTTCATTTTCTTTTATGTGATTATATTTCTGCTTTAATTTATAAAATGTTGATTTTATAGCTTAATTATGAAGACAGTCTCATAATGTCTATAAAGAATACCTCAACTGCTATTGCCATAAATTCAAACTTCCATTCATATTAATGTTGACAGGTGATGTGGTCAGCAGTTTAAGACATCTTAATATTTATTTTAGATAAAGATGGAAAATAGCACTGCCCCCTGAGAAAGACACCCAAAGTTAACTGGAGATCTAAATGAGCTTACAGTTCATAAGTCAGAAGGAAGAAAACATCATACCATATTTCATGAAATCATTGAAGTTATGTGACCTCAACAAATGAGATATCATAGCAAAACTATAATATTTCATGCCAGTTAATAGGAAAGTTATCTTAATTACTGAGTGTGAAGTAAAGGCTGTTTTTTACAACATATAGCTTTATTTTGGGGTCACATTGATTACAAAGACATTAATCTGAGATTTTCTGGATATGAATCTTTGAGAACAACAGCCTTATTTTTCTCTTTATCCCTGCATACAGTAAATATTTGTTGAAGGAGCTGTCTGTGATTAGAATATTGCATTTGTCTATTTAAACGAAGTACTTCTGACTTATTTGAAGAAATTCAGAAACTTGATTTAGTAATTCTTGAAATAATCCTAAAATCCTAATTTATTTGTGAATTTCTCTGTTTGGGTGTGTGTTATTTTTTATAATGTCTTACTCTAAAACAGTTTTTATAATCTTCAAATCAGCCCCCAAAAGATAATATCTAACATTCTAAAGAGCTTTTAAGTTTTCTGATTTTTATACAATCATGTCCATTGAAAACCAAGTTCATGTAAATGTTTCCATGAAATCGTCATCTTCATTACTGCTGCTACTGTCTTTACATGGTGTATTTAGAATTATGACTGATTTCCATACACTTGTAATTTTAAAGCCAGTTCTCTATCACTTATTTGAACTAGTTTTTAGTAGCGTGTACAAGATGGAATGCTTCAATTAACTTTTCTTATGCACTCTAGATATTTTGAGGAGCATATAATTAATCATTGTAAAGTCACATTCTAATAAATTAACATTCTGGGTGTCTGCACCTTTGACGTTTTTGTCATTGCTCTCATTGTCATCGAAGCTGTAGTTTTCCTTATACCTGACTATATCAACTCTGCCTACTTCTTACTAAGACATCAATATGCAGGGCTTGATCATATTTTGAAGTGCTGGGGTACCACATTGCTGTGTTTCAGTTGTATTAACAATTGAGAATTTCTGGTTGAGTTCTATTATAAAAAGACATTGTTCATTTTCCAACCATATTAAACATTTTCTGTTACGGCCATTTTTGTAACTGTTCTTGGTCTTTTTACTTGCTACATACATGTTTTATCAAACAATATTCACATGTGGAAATACATTTCTTTTCTGATGTATGTGTTACAGGTCTTTTAACCAGACTTATGTCAATATCTTTATTATTCAGGTGGTCTGATGTAGATTGCTTTATTTTCAATACATTCATTATCATTCAGATTGGAAAATGACATTTCTGTAGTATTTGGGCATGTTTAATTCCTGATTTAAAAGGTTTATTTATTTCTATTAGAAATGATTGCTCAGATCATCATCTGAAGCTTGGAAATTGGGGTGTTTAAGAATTTTTAGGTATTAGAAATAGGTAGGCAGTCCTAATTATTTTGGGATACTGCTTCTCAATTATAAATACTGATTGCAATAGAGTATTTGTAATGTAAATAAATGTAATGTAAAATAAATTCTATTGCATTGTTAAACTTTGATATTTGAAAGCATCAAGAGATTTTGTCTGGGCATAACTGGAAAGTAGAAAAAAGAAATAGATATCTTCTGTAAGTCTGCTGTTTTTAAACTTTGAAAGCATGACTTTACACAGTGCCATCTGTCTGAATTATGACAAATTAATGATCTAATGACAGTTTTTGGATTCAATTTTTGGAAATAAAAACAAACAAAAAAGAAACACCTCCTGTACTCCAACAAAACAAAATTTAAAATAAATTATTTTTACATAAATTATCACAGTGAGGCTGTTTGCATAACTTAAGAATTTGAGTAGTTTTAGTTGGTACTCCAGTTTGAGCATAACAGCTGGTAACAATTTTGAAGAGACTTTTTAAGCCTATCAGAGAAACTGTAATTAATTAACTAGGCAATCGGTTTCATTCAACTGTATGTATAACATAATGTCATTTATATTTTTGAAAATGGGTATGTGCGTGTATGTGGGTATGTGCACGTATGTGAATGCAAAGAATCAGAAACATGGGAACTATTATTATAGTTTACTCTGGATATGTGGAGTGCTTAGGGCATTTTCTCTTTTATTCTAAATTGTTCTGCACTCTTTGTTCTGCACTCTTCTGGATCTCTTATAAGGAATGAATTCATATATTGTAATTTAAGAAAAGGAGAAATGAATTCAGTCAGCCATCTTCTCAGAGAAAGGAAGAATGGAGCTGTTCTGCAAGAGAGTTGGTAATAAGTCCGATCATGTAGACTTAATCTTGAAATTTCAGTGAAATTGTAGATTTATGAAAATGGTCAACTGTGATTGAATAATAAATACTGACGTCTGGGTTCTTTCTGTATATAAACCCTAAATTTAGATTTATTGAATACTATTTTAGATTTAGTTCAGAATATAAGGTATTTACTTAGTTGCTTGTTGTAATACTGTGGGATTTCTAAATAATGTTATTTACGTGGACTTATTTTTTCTGAGTCACAGTCATTCATAGCAGGAGATACTGTAAACCAATTAATATTCACA
The DNA here is from genome assembly GCA_963574655.1 of Perodicticus potto. Lineage (NCBI taxonomy): Eukaryota > Metazoa > Chordata > Mammalia > Primates > Lorisidae > Perodicticus > Perodicticus potto. Next base: position 994 of record CAUYRH010165828.1, on the reverse strand, counting down.
TAAAAGTTAAAATGACTTCTGTCAATGGCAAGGAGGCTTTGCAGCATATGATGGCAAAATAAATTTGAGTAGAATGAGTTAAAACTTATATTTTCTAAAGCTGACTTTTAGAAAAGAGCCTTGTCTCTTTTCATATTCATTAATTTAAAATTTCACTGAGTGTTGTTAATTTTTACATTAAAACTTTCAAAGAGAAAGTGTTTTTAGCAAGACAGCTCTGGTATGTGGATAATGGGAGTAAACCCCTGAAAATAACTTGAGGTATATGAAAAGAAAGAAGAGGGTTGTGAAGTACAAAGAACGTAGATGAGATCTAGCTGAAGAAGAAAGAATAAAGGTAGAAGCGGATCTAGAAGTGAGGGACAAGCTGCAGACTCCGCTGGAGCTAGTAGAGCTATTATAGAAAGGAATAGAACAAATGAAAATTAGGAAATTTTCTTCCTTTTTGTCCTTCCTTCAGAAAATATAAATAAAGAGAAATCAGAATTTATAATTCAATCAAAGAAGAAACCTGATTTACTGACAAGAACTATGGCAATAAGATGAAAATGTTCTAAAGGCTGGGCATGGTGGCTCATGCCTGTAATCCTAGTACTTTGGGAGGCCAAGGCGGGTGGATTGCCTGAGCTCAGGAGTTGGAGACCAGCTTGAGCAAGTCTCTAAAAATAGCTGGGCATTGTGGCGGTGTCTATACTCCCAGCTACTCAGGAAGCTGAGACAAGAGAATTGCTTGAGCCCAAGAGTTTGAGGTTGCTGTGACGCCACGGCACTCTCTTGAGGGTGACAAAGTGAGACTCTTTTTTTTTTTTCTTCTGGGTAGATGCCCAGTAGTGGGATTGCAGGTTGGAATTCCTTGAGGATTCATCATACTTCCTTCCAAAATGGTTGTATTAGACTTTTGGTTGGTGTGACTGGTGTAGGTTGTCACTATTTATCAAGACACTCGACTGGTGATCCAGTGCTCTATATACATTAAAACGGTATCTATTGAAAA
>CAUYRH010165825.1:0-24588 GCA_963574655.1 Perodicticus potto | reverse complement strand
TATTTGGTGACTCCCCCGTGGGGGGTGGGGGGGGAGAATAAGGTAATGAAGAATAATAAAATACATGGATTTAAAAATAACAATAAGAAAAACCCTTCCTAACTCTATGAATGATACATAATTCACCATTTTTTGAGAAATCATTAATTTGACCTTTCTAGTACTTTTAAAAGGTATAAAAAATCCTAATGTATATCTTTAGACAATAAAGAGTAAAATACAATGTATGGAATTCTACATCATCTATCACTTAAATTTCTATGGGATTTACAAGAGATGGTTAGAAACTTTAGCATATGTCATAAAAGTAGTATTCCTTATTTATAATTTATGGTAGAAATTTGAATGATTAAAATAGGAACAACAGAAGTCTGATGATGTGTGTTTGTTAACTTTCTTATAAATAATGCAGCTCTGTCAAGTTCAGTTCCCTCGTTGGCTTTCCCTAAAGTGTGCCTTTCCCTACTCTTGTTCTGTTCTATCAGATGCTTGTAAATCTAAATCCTGTTTGAGAATAACCCTCCCACCCTTGTGTCTGTCTCCAAGGAAAAATGTAATCTCACTTCAGTCTTCTAATTAGGACTCGGAGTTTCTGTGCTACAGGCATCCACATCAACACGAATCTGATGAGCCAGTGTGCTGACATCAATGAACACTTTATTAAATTACACACTCCCCTAAGCAGGCACGGGCTTTCAGAGCCCTAATATTTTATGCACTATTGCACTGGCTGTTTGCTGAAGCTGAGGGTGTCCCGGACAAGCTGAGGAAATGAAGTCCTGATGAGGTTATGGAGGTTTTTGTTTTGTTTTTTTTTTTTTAAAGGATATTTGGCATGCTGTTAGGTGTTTGGTTTAATCTGTTGTTTTGACAACTGATAACCATCTAGAATCAAAGACTAACAGGAAACAAAGCGTGCCATACAACTGAGGGCATCTTTTTCTTTGCAACTCCCATCTCGGAGTGGAAAAAAATTTTTATCACTTGAATGAAATGTTTAAATCATAACTCTTTTCTGAATGTTGCATATTTAGATATATAGTATACTTTTTTATAATTAGTAATATGTATACTTTTTTAAATAAAATGAAAACATATAAAATTACATACTCTTAATGTATGTATACATTAATGTATATATGTATATGTATATAAAATTACGTACAATTTTTTTTTTTTTGAGGGAAAGTCTCAGGCCCTGGGTGGAGTGTGGTAGCATCATAGCTCACAGCAATCTCCAACTCTTGAGTTTAAGCGATCCTCTTGCCTCAATTTCGCTATTTTTAGTAGAGACGAGATGTTGATTTTGCTCAATCTGTTCTCTACCTTGTGAGCTCAAGATATCCACCCGCCTGGGCCTCCCAGAGTGCTAGATTACAGGTGAGAGCCACTGTGCCTAGCCCTTAACATTACATACTTTTAACGTATAATTTTAAAAATTACATACTCTTAAAAGTTTGTTTGTTGAAATATTTAGTATTTAATGAAGGAATATACAATGAATCTAAATATCCTTTTAGAAATCGTATTTATTCATTTATTTAATAGCCCTCCTAACAGATGGGAGATGATATCTCATTATAGTTTTGACCCTCATTTCTCTGATGGTTAAGGATATTGAGCATCATTTTATGTATCTTTTGGCTATTTGTATAGAAGTTACATTTATATACAGTAAAATTCATACTTTCTGGGGTAAACTTCCATGAATTTTGACAAATGTCTACAGTCTTATAACCAACAAAGTGGTTGAAAGACAGAGTATTTCTATTGTCCCTTAAAATTCCGTTCTGCCACTTCTCAGGGACTGGACATTGGCCCTTACTGACCTGTCTTGCATCCCTGTACTTTTGCTTTTTCAAAATGTTGTATAAGTGAAATTATACACTACATATGATTTTGAGTCTGATGTCTTCTTGTAACTGTACTGTATGTGAGGTTCATTCATGTTGTTGCATTTATCAATAGTTTATTGATAAGTAGTTACTATTGTGTGGGTGCACAATAGTTTGATTATCCATCTACTCATTTGAGGACAGTTGGGTCATTTGGCTTTTTGGTGATTGTACTTAAAGCATGTATGAGTATTGATATAAAGGTTGATGTGAACAAATGGTCCTATTACTTTTAAACAAACACCTACTATGAGAGTGTTGTATCAAATGATTAGTATATGTGTAATGGTTTTAAAACTGCAGGTTTATTTTCTGAAGTGACTATGATATTTTGTATTGCCACCATAAAAGTATAGAAGTTCTAATTTTTCTCCATCCTTTCCAACACTTGGTAAAGTCTTCTTAAAATTTTATTTTACCTACTTTAATTTCGTCTAAATTTTATATATTGTGGTTTTGATTTTCAAATTTCATTCTGTAATGATGAATGATGTTGAGCATCTTTTTATTTACTTATTTGCCATTTGAGTATCTTCTTTGTTCAATTCTTTGTCCACTTCTTTGGGGTTGTTTATGTTTAATGTTGAGTTTTGAGATTCTTTATGTAGAATGAATAAATGCTTTATACAATATGTGTTTTACAATTACTTCCCTAAGTTCATAACTCTTTTCATTTTATTAGTGGTGTCTTGTGAAGAGTTTATTTTCATAAAGTCAAATTTGTCAGTTCTTTTATTTTATGCATTATGATTTAATATCATCTCTAAGAAATCTTTACCAATTAAAAATGTAAAAGTTTTGGCATATAGTTCTTGGATATATTTTGTTTCATTTCTATCTAAATACTGCATGTTTTTTGTGCTTTGCTAAGTGATAGTGTTTTTGTTTTTATTTCAGTTTACAATTGCTACTTTTTAGTACGTAAAAAAATCCATTTTATTTGACCTTGTATTCATGTGAACTTGGTAATTTTTTTTATTATATTAGTGGCTTTTATAGTAAATTCTCTGGGATTTTCTAAGGTTATGATCATAGCTTTGTCAAACAGAGGCGGTTCTATTTTTATTTCCTCAACATGGTTTAATTCTTTGGCTCAGACTACCAGTTTAAAGTTGAGTACAAGTGGTAGAATCAGATATATGTATCCCGTTATTGATTATATAGAGGGAAACTTATAGTTTCTCACCATTAAGTATGCTAGCTGTAGGATTTTGTAGGTGCTCTGCATAAGATTAAGTTAAATTTTGTTCCTAGTTAGTTGAGAATGTTTATCACGACAAATGTCAAAGTTTTGTCAAATACGAGTTCTTCATGTACAAAAAGGATCATAAGTATTTTTAATCTATTGATATCACAATTAAAATGATTGGGTTTTGAATGCTGAACCAACTTTATACTAAAATAAAATCATTATATGCTGTATGTTTTACATAGTGCTGTGTTCCACTTGTCGATATTTTGGTGAGAACTTGTATATCTTCATAAAGGTTATTGTTCTTCAATTTTGTCTTGTTTTCTTTTTCTCCTCTTGTAATTATATCCTTCATTGTTTGGGAATCAGAGTAATGATACCTGCATACAACATTTTGAGGAGGGTTTTCTTCTCTATTTTCTATGTATATAGTGCTTTTTTGTTTTGCGTTAAACTCCAAAGATGAAAAGTGCAGGTAGACTTGAATGATCTTCACTACTAAAGCTAAGGAAAGCAGAAACTGACACTTGCAGTATACAAAGCTTGGTATCTCCTTACATTTGTTGTCTTTTCCTGTTGATAGAGCAGAGATGTTTCGTTTCCTCTCTGATGATTGTTCTTCCCATATCTTCTTTAAAAATTTGAAATGCATGTTTTATAGATTTGTTATCAGATAAAAGTTCTGTAATCTAAGATGAGATGTGAGGTTGATCATAACGAGTTATTTTGGAAAGGGTGAATACACATGTTTACAAAAGAAATCCTGAGAAGCAGTGAATGAATTCAGGAAGTTCCTATTTTGAAAAGTCAGGCCCGAAGACTTATTTTTCCCTATGACTCCTATTCTCACTCCATAGATGATTTAGGGGCAAGAATGTAAAAAAAACTCAATATAAATAAACTGTTAACATTTTTTTTTTAAATATCTCTTTTCTGCCTCCCTGTCTTAAGGTGTCTGCTATACATATTTTTAGGTGGTCGTGTTACCAGAATTTCTTCTTCATAGGTCTTGGTCTTGGGGACTAGAAGAATGAATCCATGGAGCACACATCAGTGGTAAAAAAGAATTTATTTTACAGAAAATAATACAGAGAAAAAGCACCAAAGTCCTGGCAGAGGGAAAAACACAAGTCAGAAAAAAAATCTCCCCTGGATCCTTTGTTTAGGGGTCTATAGGTAGCCCAACAAAGGAATGAATACAATCCCTTCATGATCCCAGGCCTAGGAAACTTACAAGAAATTGACCAGGCCTGGGAAACTGCAAGTTCAAAGGAGACAGAGGCCAGGGCAGACCCCATGGTGCTCCCACAGCTGGCAGCTTGGAGGTGACCTCCAGCAGTTGTCTGGCCCTTCCGACCCACTGGCTCCTCTGCGGACTGCCCTGGCACCAACACTCCCAGGGTGGATAGAGCAGATCCTCCTTGGCTGTCCTAGCTGGGGCACCACTCGCCCTGTATCAATAGAGGCAGGAGAAGATAAAAGGAAATTTTTCCCTTGATTAACTCAGTCCATTAAAGGTTATTAAAGGGACACACACAAATACACACAGCAATAAAAGGATACCTTCCTCCAAGTTGTAGAATGTCCAAATGTCCATTAAGGAAACAGGCAAAGCATGAGTGTGTAACATCCTGTAGTAAACATTGCCATGAAAAAATTTAGGAGGCACCCCTGAAGCATAGAGGCGGGTATGCAAAAGGTGTACCACCTCTGCAAGGAGGGTAGGAAATGCTGAGTGCCTTTCTGCTTCAAATAGTACTTTGAAATTTACTGAATGAATGAATACTTTATAGACTGTGGTTTAACGGTCCACAATTTCGATGTTCCATTTTGTTCCTGCACTGATCATCTTAGCCCACCAAATTCTTACTGAAATGATGAATCTCGGGTTCCCACAGTAACTGTGATTGAATACAGATCAAGTACATAATTGTTGCAAGGACCAATGCATAATCTCTTTTAATGTCTGTAAGCTTACAAATTTCATTGTCTTTAATAATGGTAGTTTTTGTTGTAGTGGTGAGATTAGTATTACACTGGATTTGGGCACGAAATGATTCACCGAAACAGACATTCTGATACTTTCTAATGGATAGTAATGATTTCCCCATGGATGTGTACACTACAAAAAATAGTCACACATACATGCACAAGAGCCAAAATTTATTAAAGTGGGAAATCATACAAATTACCACATGAAAAACTGCAAACTCGATTTTAGTTCAAATTGGAGAATAGGAAAAAGGGATTGAGTGGTAAGATCAGTGTCAGGGGGTTATGTGGGGGGAAGATTCCATTTAATGTGTCATCCATATTGTTAAAGAAAATTAAAAAATGCTTTTATATTAACACATTTACATTATTAACTCATTGAAACTTTCCTTATGCTAGTCCCTGACACAGTTGTTGATTTTTTTCTTACAAACCTTTTTTTTTATTAAGTCATAAACTAGTAGATCATGTATACATTAATGCATTTATGGGGTACAATGTGCTGATTTTAAATACAATTTGGAATGCTTACGTCAAACTAGTTAATACAGCCATAACCTCATTTACTTAATTATTGTGTTAAGACATTTATACTCAATGCTTAATAGATCTGACATCTACCCTTGCAGTATGCACCATAGGTGTGATTCCACTGTTCACCCTCCCTCCATCAAACCTCCCCCCTCCCTTCTCACCCCTCTCTCTTCCCTCCTTCATCCTGGGATATAGTTGTGATTTATCTTTCATAAGAAAGTCTAAGTGATTGTAAGTTGGTTTCATAATAGTACTGAGTACATTGGATACTTCTTCTTAAAAGAAAACTTAACTATTGAATCTTTGTTCTTAAGAGGACATGAATGACAAATGTGTGCTTAAAGTAAAACATATAAAACAGTTTCAAATCAAAAGCAGTCTACGGAATTTAGATGTCTAACCCATGTTTTTCAATGTTTTGAACAGATATTTTTTACCCAGAACCTAACTATGTGTGTCCAAATACTTGCAAGTGGTCTTTAGTTCATTCTTGTCCCACTCCCAGTGTATCTGTCTTATCTGTACTCAGAAAACTGGCAGCTAGCTGGGATGTCTCCCAGATGAGAGCATTAAAGTGTAAATTTTAATCATAATAACATCAATTTATTACTAAATTATGCAAGAGACTTCAGGACAGTGCAAGGGGAAATCTGATGACCTAAGAAATATTTCTGGTATGACACTAACTCTTTGAGACTGAAAAAAATCACGTAACATTACTCTTGAAGCTGTTTCCACATCTGTCAGATTAACCTACAGGAGAAAAAATTGATTTATGAAACTGGGTTCAGAAGTCCACAATCATATGTTTAATGCTAAGGTCTAGGTGGACTTCCCCAGTAGGCACAGTAGACCCACAGCTGAGGGTCCCAAAATTATTGTGGACCCACAAAAATGTTTTGATTTCTTTTAAAACTGAAGAAGAAAATTAACTTTTAGGTGAAACCAAATACTTAATTTTCTAATTTTATTTTTTTTTTTTTAATGAAGGAAAAGTCCATGAAGGCAAACTGCCTAAAGCTTGTGAAAGTCCCAGAGCAGTGGTGGTTACGGGAGAGAAAACTGTGGCTGGAGTATTAGCTGATTTGGACTCCGCCTTGTATCTGGCCTGAGTCTAAATTTAGGTTTGAACTTAGTCATCTTCACTTGTCACGCAAGTGGAATTATTTCATTTCTTTAATACGTATGTATATATGTCCATTTTTTTCCCTGAGTTTTTTTTTAATTCTTCAGATAAATTCTTTTTTATTAAAATTAAATCATAGCTATGTACATTAATGTAATCATGAGGTACAATATGCTGGTTTTATATACAATTTGAAATATTTTCATCGAACTGGTTAACATAGCCTTCACAGCATTTTCTTAGTTGTTGTGTTCAGACATTTATAATCCGCATTTAGTAAGTTTCACCTGTACCCTTCTAAGATGCACCGTTGGTGTGGACCCACCAATTACCCTCCCTCCACCCACAAATGGATTAATAAATTGTGGTATATGTACACCATGGATTATTATGCAGCCTTAAATAAAGATGGAGACTTTACCTCTTTCATGTTTGCCCTGAGTTTTGCACATTCTTTTCCCTGTTCATGATCCATTATATACCTATGTCCTAATTTTCCAATTTATGGAACATGTCTCTTTTCCATTATGTTTCCACATTCATTGTTTATTTTTAAACTTGTTTTAGCTTTTATATGTCTTTGCAAACATGGGTATGCATGCCCTTACAGCACACACACTTGGACTGACACTCTTTGTGTCAGCGAGGACATGATTTCCTCACAAAAAAGATGTCTTAGAATCCCCAATCCCAAGTTTGCATTAGATCCTCTTTTTAATTGTTCATTCTTAGATGGTGACATCCATTTCAGTTTTGTTTACATGGACAGAATTTAGCAGAATTCTGGCAGAATTTGGGGCTCTATAGACGTCACTGAAAGAATAATTCTAAACCTCAGTTCTACTGTTTATAGAAAGAAAGTTCTAAGCACACTCCGTTGAGATGTAAAAGTAAAACCACATACACTGATTTGTTCAATAACTGATTCATTGAGTTGCTTACTATTGTATGCCATTGAAGTATCTGCAAAAGGAATAACATGTTTCAGAGAGACATTGATACCGTTAAGAATTTAAAAAAATGTTAAAAGGGAATAAAATAAACCTTGCAATGTCTTTTTTGTTCTATTAAAAATTGTTACAAAAGTACAATTTAGCACTGAGTCAAGCACTTTGGAAAATAGAAAGTAACTTGCACTCTGGTCCCTTTCTACTTTCAAGAAAATGAAATTTAACTAATGCAATGTTATTCCAATTTTATATTTCAGCTATCGATGTATAATTCAGGAGATAATCCTTTTTCGTAAAAAGGGCCTCCATATGAAGATAAGACAGCCTATCTACAAGTGGACTTCTCAGTACTGTGCAAATATTGAAGCATGATTGGAATTAAAATTAGTGCTCATAAATCTTTTTTTCTGCTTCTGTTATTTAAGCCTGACCATCTCCCAAATACATGCCACACACATCTCTTTTGTGATTATTGTACTTACCCTCTGTGTAAATAACTATGTGTATGCTTTTAACTTAAGTAGATTTTTAATGGCCAATTGTGTCTTTCCCATGTATTTTATACCTTTGATTGATTTTCACAAATGAACATCACATATATATTTTGCATTTTTTAGGTTTAACAATAAAAACACATTTTGCAATACAGGTTAATCCGAGTTGAATGCACATTCTACATACTGACACAGTGGGACACCTTACAGTGTGTTATAGTTTAGTTTATACACAATTCATTGGTACTTGCACAGAAAGCGTGCAATGGTTTAGTTTACCTGCTATTCTTTTGCACATGGACAGAAGGTATTCATAGAAGAAAAAATGATCTTTAATGGATTCTTTCTTCCAGCAGTGGCTGTTTATTTCTTGATGGTGTAATAATAATGCATTCGGTGAAGAGAGCGACCCGTATCACAGAGGGATTCCTAATGAACCTCCCAATGCTCTCTCCCAATCTCTTCATTCATTGTTTTACAGACAACATTCAAGTTCTGGATCAAAGAAAACTGGGGACCAGATGGTTTTTATCCATACATCTTTAAGTTACCCTGAGAGCATTTTTGCTGCCAGTCTCCACATAATGAAATAAATCCTGTCTACAGTAAAACGAGACCTCCAGTAAGCAGCAGGTGTGATGCCACAGCTGTATTAGCACTGCTAACTTGATCGTGGATCAAGTTACATCTGGGACTGTCATATTTGCTGCTGAGTTAAAAAGGTTGGTAAGAGAGGAGCAAGAAGTCTTGGATGCTGTTCTTTAGCCTATTAGCAGGAATCTTAGAGATTAGAGCCACATCAAGTGTTGTGCCTTACTCACCAGCCCAATTTACCCCTGCCATAGCTTTATCTACCCACTGCCGCTAATTTATATGGGTTGCATCTGGTGTTTGCAAATTATCACGGGCAGATGTTAGCGTGCAGCGTAGCTGGAGAACTGTTTTAACAGTTAGTGTGCAGGTCACATTCCTAAAGAATAAAACTAATTTCAAACGGTTTTGCTTGAAGGGAAATTTTAATCTGAGAAGAATAGCAAAGACCAGAGTGCCGTGCAGTTCTTTCTGCATTAGTAAGAATCCTTGCAGTGTTTGATAACTTATCTGAGACAAGCAAATCTTTGTGTTGCATATTTCATTTAACAGATATGTATTGACTTCCTGTTTGATTATTGTTTTACGTGAGCTCTGCCACGTTCAATACAAATAGGACATGAGCGTAAGTTGGTCCTTGACATGTTTTTAAGGAAAGGGACCAAATTTCCTTCTCAATAAAATATTTTAGAAAGAATCAGTCAATCCAATTGAAAAATATATATTGTATAGTTTGTATGATTCCCGATGTTAGTAACTTTGTATGCAAGACAGAAAATCCTGCTTTCACGTTACTGTCTAAACAGAAATATATATATGCAGAATACTTAAAGTAGAGTGATAAATATTTTATGCAGAATTACATATTTTCTAAGATATTAGAGCACAGTAGGTAATGTGTAATGAACTCTTGGAAAATATGATCAAACATATGGATTCATATTATTTTCGCCCTCAGTGTAATGCTTTGATTTAATTATCTCACATAGTGCTTTATGCTAGATGCATAAAATGGTATCAACTGAATAAAAAGGAAGTATTTAGTATGCACTGACTCATTTTAATTGTATAAACACACCAGAAAAATATTCCTTTATTTCTCAATGCTGAAATATCATTAGATTGTATTAGTTATATGAAACTCTAAAAGGATTAAAATTTCTATCCATAGAGGCTTGGATGTGGTCTCAGTAATCTTTAGCATTTTCCATTACTGTTATAAATGGAAAATGTTTTTTAAAAGCTAGTACATTAAGATTCTAATCAACATAATCAATTGAGTGAAGAATGACTAATTCCTTTGATTAGCCAAGGATGGATTATAGCTTAATTGATCAGCTGTGATATGTAGAGACTTAATTAGTAATTGAGATGTGCCAAAATACTTATCATATTATATTCTGCTATTCTTGGTTGCCTATATAATAAAATTAACAGCTCATAGAGAAAATATTTGTGATAAGTATTTCAGAAGAAGAATGAACATCCTCTGATTGTAAAAGTGAAATGAAGTTCAATGAGACAAATACAAAGAAAAACATAGTTGATACCATGATCAAGAGAAAAATGGTTATAGGGTATATAAACTTGAATCAAACAAATTATTTTGGGTAAAAAAATTGGAATAAGACGTAGAGTGTTTAGAAACAAGTTCTTTTGACAGTCACCTTGTATTTTATCTTCCTATCATTGTGGTAGGCTACAGGTCTGGGCTCTAAAACAGGAAATAAGAAAAGGTCATAAACAAGTTCTGAAGATGATTTTGGGTTTGAGGAATCTACAGCTGTGCCATTCAGCAACCGTGGTCGAGCTGCCCTGGCGTGGCAGGAGAGCTTGTTAGAGAGGCAGAATCTCGGGCCCCAACTCAGACTCGCTGAATGAGAACACAGACATTTAGAAAGTGACCAAGGAGCTCTGAATGTGTACTAAAATTTAAGAAGCACTGGTCTAAAGGAAATATGGGAATGTAGAAAACTAAAGGATGGTTTAATAATTCTTAAACTTTATATGATATTCACATTAAATTACTTTTGAGATTAAAATGAGGAAATTGAGTTTCAAAAGCATTTCCTGAAAATGAATTTAACTGGATTTGACATAGAATTCACTAATTCTTAGAATTTTCATTCAGAGTGCTAGTTCAATTGCAGTCTCAACCCACTTGGTTCCTTTTAATTACAGTTCTTTTAATAAGTACAACAGCTCCCTCATATCGTATTTTTATACTATAAAATTTAGATTTTATTTTTCATCACAAACAGTCCAACATATTCACAAAGAATCTTTCATAAGCATATTAATTACTTAATTAAAGCAACATTAACTGATACACTTATATATAGTGATGTTCACTAGTGATGGAAATTCAGTGAGGTGTAAGCACCTGGAAATTATTCAGCAATATATATTAGTGGGGAAGAAGTTAATACACAGTGGACATTATCAAGTTTAAATAAAGAATAACTAGATATGTGAAAAATTTTTGTTTAAATTATCTGGTTCCAGATATTGAAATAAAGTATTATATAAAGTGTAGATGTTATTTTCCTGTACTAGACATGTTCAAATATTTTAATTGATTGGAGACTTGGAGAAGAGGGGTTTGGAAAAGTAATTTAGTTAACACCCAGCAGTAGATATTTGAAGAAAGGCTGGGGTTAAGAAAACCTGTGAGGAGATAATGTATGATGTTTTCATGAAAGGACGATCATTTAAAATAATGTGGTGGCACATTGAATAGGGGAAAAATAAGAGAGCTGAGAGCAATTAGGAAAGAAACAAAAGCAGTGGTGCTACTGACTGACTGTGTAAGAGCTATATACTTGGTCAAATAGGAATGTCAAAGATATTTGTGTCTGCTTAAAAAAAGGGAGATTATTTGTGTAATTTATAATGATGGTGAAATGTTTCAACATAATTAACATATAGGTTCTTAGCTACATAGAACATACCTAGGAAGAATTAACTGGGGACCAATTGAATGTTGGGATATTTTCACATAATTTTATATTTATAATATAAATTTATATTTGTAATAACACATTTCATCATGTTATTATTTGAAATGCTTTTGTTGAGTACTATAGTTTTATGTAAAATGTATTTTAGTTATGTTATATCCATATCAGTAATGTGCTTTACTATGAATTCTTTAGGAAATTTTTCATTAAATAATTGAAATTAGAGTACGTACAAAGAAAATGATCTCATGCATTATATGGGTCTCAAATTATTTACTAACATTTACCTACCTACTCCTTCCCAAAATATTGATGTTTAGGGTTTTAACATTATAGGTAAGGCTGTAATTTATTGAAGATGATCATCAATACAGCCTAGAATTGGCTCACAGGTTTGTTGTTTTTTTTTTTTTAAATGAAGAAAGAGAAATAAAATGAAGATGGTTGTTGCTATAGTAAGTTTCTTTTGTAGAAGTGGGGGAAATCTCAGTTATACAAATTCCTCTTGACACTTAGGAATATACCATTTGGCATATTCTCATATATTAGAAAACAAAAACAGAAACAAAATATTTAGGTAAATGATCGTAGTGCTTGAAATACAATCAATTTGAGTTTCTGTAAGTTCAGTGCTTTGTGATATTAGGCCATTTTATTTATCTGGTAATCTCTACACTCTGAGTATTACAGAGCGTCTTTTAAAGCAATTTGTATCTGTCGTGGTGTACATCTTCATGTGCTGGGCAGGCTCTACTGTCATTTGATACACTCAAGGGAGAAACTGCTTCACCATTAATCTTATTTCTGTGGCATATTTATGTTCACCTTCAACTCTTCCTAATAATGAGGTAAAACAAGTATTCAGAGGACTAACAAATAATTGAGGATGAAAGCATAAATGTGAATGGCAGAGCCCTTAAAATGCATTGCCATGTTAGAGAGGTAAAACTCAGTTCTTCTGTCCCCAAACCACTGTGTACAATGAATGTTTTATCATGTAATGTAATAAAATCCATATCTATTGGAAAAAAAATACAACCTACACAAAAAATTCAAATAAAAATGATGTATTACTGTATCCACACCTACGGTGCATCTTAGAAGGGTACAGGTGAAACCTACTAAATGTAGAATATAAATATCTGAACACAATAACTAAGAAAATGCCATAAAAGCTATGTTAACCAATTCGATGAAAATATTTGAAATTGTATATAAACCCAGCACATTGTACCCCATGATTGCATTAATGTACACAGCTATACATTTAATAAAGAAAAAAATGATGTATTAACAGTAATATAAGCAAAGAATATAAAAAATACCTATGATTTTAAAATGTGTATTTGCACAAGTAAATGCTTGGGCTTAATGTAGAGTAGGTACTACTAGTCAAGTATTTTGTATCAGCTTATATTTAATGTATTATTTATTCATTTAAACTGTTTATTGAGCATTTATTATGTGAAAGATTTTGTTAAAGGCACTGTAAATACAGTAGTAAAAAAAAGAAATATTTCCTTTGTACACAGGATTATAGGATATATACATGATAAGTAAATAAAATATATGTAGAACATATTGAGAGATATGAAATGTCAAGAAATATTTCAATGAAGGGTCTGAGAAGAAGATGGTCTAGCTAAGTGGAATGTCTATAAGAAAAGAATTCTAGGCAGAGGGAAAAAGTAGAAAGCTCCTGGGTGAGGAAAGGAGCAAGTAATATGTGGTGCCCTGTGAAGCAAGAAGGGCCCTGGGGCTGGAGAGGAGCCAGTTTGGGGGTTGGTGCGGAATTGAAGTGAAAACAGGTCAGAGAAGGAGGTGGGAGGCATGAAATTGAGGGCAGCATTGTTTGGCAGTCTTCGATTTTTACTTAAAATGCAATGAGAAGCCACTGACATGTTTCGTGCCGGGTAGTGACATGATCTGACATAGTTTAATAGGTCTCCCTTGGGAATTCTGTTGAGAAAGTAGTGACGGGAGGGGCAGAGAACAGTCAAGAGGCTCTGGCTTTAGTGAGCCTGGGGTGTCATGGAGTTCTAGCCCAGGGTAGTGGCAGGGGACGTAGTTCGAGGTGGACAGATGGTGTGAGTGTCTCCAAGGTAGAGACAACAACACGATCCCTTCCTCTTCCTCACTGCTGCGATTTCTATTGTAAATTACTTCACTGCAGTAGTAATGTTTTTTCCACTATAGGAAATTCTCTGGGTTCCACAGCCCGATATGAGAGAGAAAAGAGGAGAGGCCTTCAGTAGGAGGCACTCCTGGTTTTTATTTGCTTGTTGTGATTTGTTTTTGCCTTTACTTTTAACTCTGAGTATTAATATGAAGAAACTGTGACATTATTTTAAAAACACTTAAATATGATTTCATTGCAAAACAGAATGCATGATTCCTAGAGTTCATGTACATACTAGTGTGTTTTCGAAGTTTTAATTTATGTTAAATTACTCTGGAAAAATTGACATGCGGAATGAACTGCTTCTCCACTATTTATCAGAATTATAATCCCTAACAACTATGAAAGTGCTAAAAGCAAAAGAGAAAAGCATAATAATGTCCCTTCTTTAGAAATAGTCTGAAAGAAGTGATCTCCAATTTTCCTTTCGTAAATTGTAGACACGTCTCCTGACCAGTAATGGTTCACCAAACTCATCATAATTTCTTGAAAATTCGAGAAAATAAACATTTTTGTTTATGGTTATTTAAAAAAATGCCACTTATTTATAGTGACAGGTAATATTCTTAATGTTGTCCACTCATTATTGTTTGCTTTTGTTTTGAAGGTTTGGAAACATACACAAAACACTGATGAAATGTTGGAGACCAGTTGAAAGAATCAAATCCAACCCAGAAAAATAGGACGACTTTCTCTTCATCCACGCTGGGATTTGTGAAGAAGTGAACTATGACAATATATCAACTTTTGCTACTGTTCCTTCTGTGGGTATGCCTGCCACATTTCTGCTCTCCAGAGATAATGTTTAGAAGGACTCCGGTGCCACAGCAAAGAATTTTAAGTACACGTGTATCAAAGAGTGATGGCAAAATTCTGCATCGTCAAAAACGTGGTTGGATGTGGAATCAGTTTTTCTTACTGGAGGAATATACAGGCTCTGATTATCAGTATGTAGGCAAGGTAAGTCTGTATGGAAATGGCAATTCTTTATATTCTTCATGTGTTCGGTTTCACTGAGGAAAAATTGAAATTATCACGTCTATCATTTTAATAAATTTAATTTTCTGACTATCCCGAAAGCATTTTTGATTATGGAATATAAATTCTAATTTGAAAATTCTGTGCAATGAATATAACATGACAAATGCAGAAATTAATGTCCTGGAAGTAATTTTGCCAAATAACTGACGGATTAAAGTGGTACTAAAAATTTCAATTTTGGAATTTTTAGTTAGAAAGCAGTGATGGTGAGAAAAATGTATGTCCATATAGTCATTTAAATGAGCGTGTGGGTGTGTGCGTGTGTGTTTTTCACATTTGTGTTGACTTCAGAGAGGAAGAAAAGACGTAACAAAAAGTCACTTCTAGGCTATGTGGTTCACAGCGATAATCCCAGCACTGTGGGGGCCAAGACCAGTCTGAGCAACACAAAGAGACATCATCTCTCTAAAATGTTTTGTTTTGTTTTTTCCAGAAAAATAACTGGCCATGGTGGCAGGTGCCTGTAGTTTCAGCTACACAGTGGGTGGGGAGGGCAGAGCTAGGAGGATCAAATGAACTTGAAGTTGCAGTGAGCTATGATGATGCCACTGCATTCTAGCTTGGGCAACAGAGTGATACCTTGTTTCATTAAATAAAAATATAAATAACAATTGTTTAATCTTCTGAGGAATGGGAGAGTAAATATCATTTTTAAAAAAGTGACCAAAGGTCCAAAACATTGTTCAGTTTTAAGATGCCTTAACCTGAACAGTTTTAAGATACTTAAGCTATGAATGTTGTTTGCTTTTCTTAAGCTACACGATGGATGCATTTGTATAAAGGAAAATCAAATAGGAAGATCAGCAGGTAAAAACAGTTTTCTGAAGCACAGTATGAGATGGACAGAGGTGTTTTCATTCTATTCTATTCTATTCTATTATAAAGTTCGTGAGAATTAGTTGTGGTTGGGAATGAAATGAGATGAGAAACATGCACGTAACAGTGAATGCTTTATATTCTGGGTTATATTAAATTCAAATTCTCCTCATTGATGCTATTCGAATCTAAGTGATGCTAGATAATGCCTGAGTCAACTTGAGAACTTAACGAGAAATTAATCTGAACAGTGTTATTATTTTTATGCACAGTTTGCGGGAATATATAAAAGAGAGGGATATTAAGCACACTAACAGCAAGAAAATAGATACAGTTTCATGTAAGTTCAACACGTTAATCATATGAAATCAAGGTGGATTCATTACTGTGTGGGTGACTTGCATTAACTCTGACAGCTTCATTCAAAAATTAAAATGGTGCAAAAAGTTTTTGTCTTCTAAGGAAAACTATTTTTGAGAGACTACATTTTCATAGAGATTAAAACATTTTGATATGTTTTGTCATACTTAAATCATTTCAGTCTTTTTTAAACATCTGTTGAAATGGGAACGTTAACATGAAAGCTTAAATATCTTACTGACTAGAAAGACAAGGAAAAGAAACACCAACCTAAGCAATCTCACTGGAAAACACAAGACAGCAGCCTTCTCACTGGTCTCTTGTTTGAACGCTTGGGAACACAAGGTGAAGGTCAATTTTAGGGTTGCTCCAACAGGCAACTTTTAGTTTATGAAACTAACCACATAAAACATAATAACACTAATCTGGGTTATGGAAACTATAAAGTAAATCGTTAACTTTGATTCTTCCTGGACATAGATAGTTGGATTATTTGCAGCTATTTCCCTTTATCTAGTTCTTAATGAAGATTTAAGAAATGTTGGGAAAATTCAGTAATTGTTGTATTATATACTTGCTAATGATAGCCAAGCTACTTCTACTTTACTTTTTTATATTTTTCTCTTTAAAAAATATCAACACCTTGAACTCAAGAACTGTGCTTCATATCTCTGTCTCTAACTCTTAGACAAGAGCTTAATAAATATTTAGCTGATTGAATTAACCTGAGTCATATTGAATTGAATTCCCTCAGCCATCTGGTGCCACTTGGCTCTCGAGCAGAAAAACATAGTCCAGAATTTTAAATCACTATGGACCATTAAAGCTGGTAAACGTAAGATGTATAAACCTGGATATACACTTCTAATTCTCTTTGTCCTTTCTGCTTTATAAAAGCAAATGAGAAAAGTTTTTACTGAGCACGGGCACGAGGAATTAATGGAAATGTGTTCCCCTTTTTCTTTCTGTATAGCCCGTGCTCAACTACCAGAGCACCGAAGAATTATTGGAAGCCATTGCTCTCACGTTACTTCTCATTTACTCTTAATAGCCAGTGTCTAATTTTTAGCTTATATTTCAAATCCATGTTGTAGTTTCTATTGTTTATTCATGTCATGATCTGTGAAATAAAAGTTTTGATTTCCTGCCTATAATGTAATATTGTACTAATGACTTATTTATATCATACTGTATTGATTACTTATATAATGAAAAATCTTACTTTAGATATAAACATACAGATTTGTATATGCCAAAAAGGCAATATTCAACATACAATATTTAAATAAACGCATAGTGAATATAAATGGAGGCAACAATATATTTTCTTCTTGAAATATAAAATACTTAAAATCTGCTACCTATTGCCTCTACTACTATTTTTATTTATTTTTCTTTTAGAGACAGAGTCTCACTTTGTCACCCTTGATAGAGTGCTGTGGTGTCACAGCTCACAGCAACCTCAAACTGTTGGGCCTAAGTGATTCTCTTGCCTCAGCTTCCCAGGTAGCTGGGACTACAGGTGCCTGCTACAACGCCCGGCTAGTTTTTGTTGCAGTGTGGCTGGAGCCACGTTCAAACCCACCACCCTCTGTATATGGGGCTGGCGCCCTATTCACTGAGCCATAGGCGCCGCCCTGTTTATAATTAATTTTACTACATGGTAAATTCTTACCTTCAGAAATTTCCTGTAGCTTTCACTTCACTTACAGTGGGCATGTGATGTTAATGCTAAGTGTTTCAATGCCTGTAGGCTGGTGTGGCCGTAGGAGTAATGTGTGTTCCTATTACCAGACATGTGGGGACAGAGTGGCAGACGTTCCCCTGCAGCGGGGAATGTTTGGAAGTTCAGAATAGGGAGCAGTGGAGGGAATTACAGTGGTGGGATGAGGGCAACACTAGAAACCACCTGTGTGGAGAGGGAGAAAAATAAAAGAATGCCCGAAGTATTTTTTAATAAGATCCTAGAAGAAATGGATGCATGTAATAGCTCAGATAAAACCCATTATAGCTTATGAGGTTAAAGCAGAGGGAAAACTCATGATTGCTTGTAGGTTTAAAGCAGAGGGAACCTTACAAAAACAAGGAACTGGCCCTCGGAAGACCCAAGATGTGATGTTGTTTCTGCCACTATTTCTCTCCCCGTGGTTAAGTGACTTCATTTTCTCATCTAAGAAATCAAAGAGCATGATAATGTCAGTGACTATCTCTCTCTCTCCATATGTGTATATATATATATATATATATATATGTTCATTTTTAATATAAATGTGAAGTATATGTATATGTTAAAACCCATTTAGAAAATAAAGAAGTAAAGAAGGAAAGAGAGAAACAAAACTCAGTGGCTAAATCATCACTGCTATGATTCTTTTATTAAATTATGAAGCAAAGTCCTCCATAATGAACTGAAAGCATTTCTTTGCTCAACTCTCAATACTGAGAAGCACTTTCCTTTTCCTCTAAATCATTAAATCAAATACGTTGTAAACAAAAATATATCTGGCATGAGGTCTTCTTTTCTTTTCCATGAGCTAATCATACGCTGCCATTTGAGACATTTCTACGTACAGAAATTTATAGGAATATATAGAAATATCTTACATATTTACCCCCCTCGCTTCATCTTTTCAAAGCAAGGGATTCTAATGTTGAAATTTAAAAAGTCTACTTTTGAGCTATGTTCCCTTTATAATCTTCTATGCAAAAGTTTCCAAATTTAAGATCAGAGAATAACCATGATTGTAAACTCTTATTTTTCATTAGTTCAGTATCTTTTTTACGTGAAGTTTCTGATCATAATTTCCCTCACGCTTGATCCAGTTGCAGAGAACAAATAATTTCAAATTTCCTGTCTTTCATAAATTCACATCTAAAAGAAATAAAGACATCAAACTCCATATCTGAATTTACTTTTAATTGTAATGAATATACAGTTCTAAGCCAATTACTAATTTTGTTTATTGCACAAACTTTGTCTGCATTTTATGTAATAATTAGTCTCAATGGACTAAAATCATGTTAAAAATAAACTTTAATTAAATTCAGAAATTGAAAAAAGTCCCCAAACACTAAAAGAATGCCTAACATAAAGGAGTAATCATAAATCTAATTCTGAGTCAGTATAGTAAAACAATTCATTTCAGGAAGTAAAAGCATAATTATCTATATATATTTTAATAATTATAGTACTTGTCTACATTTTCCTTTACATAATTAAAAAACCCTAGGACATTAGTAGATGTTTGGGGGACCTCCAGGCCATCCCAAAGTAGTAATACCTCATTAACAAAATTTTCTAAACAATATATTTGGCATATAAATTCATAAATTTTTGTTGGTGAGTCGTGTCTAGTTATCAATTGTTCAGCATTTTAAACAGTAACTATATTCAATTATTTCTTAACTTTTATCCCTTTGCCTTGAAGAACTGAGGTCATCAGAACACTAGAACAATAAAGATCGCTTTCCAATTTAGCAGATTGAGAGTCCTGTTGGTATTTAATGTTTTTTTCTGGTGGTTCTCTCAGATTTCCTTCTACCCATGAAGGAGGAATACTCATCTGTCATGTCAAGTAGCCAGTAGAAAGAACAAGCTTCTTCAACTTTGAAACAGCTGGTTTGGTTTACACAGTCACTTGACTTTTAAATATTTTAATTCACACTTTCTGACTCTAAACTCTCCCATAACTGAAAAGGATGGAATGAGTCATGTATTTTCACAGTCTGTCTCAACCCTGTACCTTCAGTACTTTTTCATTTGCTTACATCCCTGAATGAGTGTGATGAGCTTAAAATAGGCTGGATGAGTGGTTCTAAATCTATGTCTGGAGGAATTTTTGGAATTTGTAACTTGGTGTGTGTGAGAGGAGGGCGATGCTACTGACACAAGTTGGTACTGACCTGAGACGCTGCTGAGCATCCTACCATGCCTGGGACTGCCTCCCACAGAATTTTTCAGTTGTCAGTATTAATAGTGCACAGATTAAGAAAGCCTGTCCAACACCTTCTTAGGTTTTTAGAGTCCCCTGCCTTTTCCTAACTGACTCATCTTAATTTTATTTCATGGGTACTTACTTCTGAATGTGCTCTCAAGGGTAATCATGTCTCTTCCATTCAGGGTTTTACCATTGGTGTTTTGTTCTCACAGCTTGGACTTCCACGGAAACCTGCCCCACTTTTGTCTTGTATTAAGACATACACGTATGTGGTTCCAGCCTCTGGACCATCCTTTGTATTTCTGTGAGCTCTAAATGCCCACTCTGAATGAAGTATTGATTCATTATCACAATGGGTACCTAGAGGACTTTCTAAGGAAGACTCTCATATTAATTATACAGAGTTGAAAATATAATCTCTCTAATCACAAAATGTCTGCCTTTAGAAGACAGAATAAATGATAAAGAAGGATAACAGGATGCCACCAACCTTTTTGTGTCTTGGGTAAAGCACAGACCCGAAAACTAAGCATACAACAGTAGATGCCAATCACCCATATTCCATTTCTTTTTCTTTTTTTTTTTTTTTGAGACAGAGCCTCAAGCTGTCACCCTGGATAGAGTGTGGTGGCATCACAGCTCACAGCAACCTCCAATTCCTGGGCTCAAGCGAGTCTCCTGTCTCTGCCTCCCAAGTAGCTGGGACTACAGGCACCCGCCACAACGCCTGGCCATTTTTTTTGGTTTCAGCCACCATTGTTGTTTGGTGGGCCCAGGCTGGATTCGAACCGGCCAGCTCAGGTATACGTGGCTGGCGCCTTAGCCCGTTGAGCCACAGGTGCCGAGCCACCCATATTCTATTTCTAAAGCACTTGTAATTTAAGATGATATGACAGTTTGGGGATTTGTGTTAAATGAAATAATGTTATTGAATGTTAAGACTTAGGAAGTCAAAAATCTTGCTTTTATTTTTTGTCTGTTTATTTCTTTGGAAGTTTTTTTTGATGTTTAGTACCTCATAAAGAGTAATAATTAATAATTTCTAGAGAAAGGATCAACTAGAAAATATAAACGAGTGATCCATGGGAGAATAACTCAAATTTAACCATCAGTAATGCCTGTAAATAGCAATTGTGACTACCCAATTGGGCTACCCTTTAATCCTTAATAATAGGAGTGCAGTCAAGGCAAACCTGGCCCCAGAGGAAGGTGGGGTAGTTGGAATTAAGAGAAGCGGCTACCCTGACCCCACCACTGCAGATTTCCTAGGTTGAAAGAGATTTCAAGTGCACAGTGTTTGGATTATATAAGAGTTCAATAATGGAAAACATTCTCTTAGACATTTCAATAACTGATAAGAGACTGTTCTTGAGGCTGAAAATTATCAGGTACCTTTTATCTTATTTTTTGATAATGCAAACACGACCGAAAGGATGGACATAAAATACATCTAGCTGCTCCCTAAACCTAGATCTGTTTTTAGTGATGGGATGGGGGTGTCAAGACACAGTTCCTTTCTATATGAGTCCTGTCAGTTGTAGGCATAAAATGCATGGAGCATGAATAAGATAAATGCATTAGGTAATTATAGTTAGAACAAGTTCTCGAGGAAAATAAATCAGGGTGATGTGATAGACATTGGAAGAAACTTTTTGGCAGTAAATGATTATGAATCTCTTCCCGATAAGTGAGCCCTTGGAAATATCCAAAATTTATTTTCCTGGTATGTAAAGAACATACAAAAATAGAAAACCTGCATTAGGGTTAGCAGGAACTTGATGTAAGAAGTAAATAAAAGCATTTTTTGAATAGGGGTGTGCCCTGCAGAACCCCGATAATGTTATCTGGGCAGAACATGTCTTTATTTCTAATTCTCAAAACATATACCATGTGTGTGTTTCTCAATGCAATAATATTTTTTCTGGCTGTTATAGAGAGAAAACATACTTACATCTTCAAATCTCACTAGAACATTTCAACAAGAAGTAGTATTCAGGAAGATGTTGAGTGCATAAATTCTGCACCCAAAAATTTTCATCATAAATTTTGAAAAACTTTATTGTTTGAAAATATTCAAATGGAAAAATGTACATCTATAATTTAAGTAATCATTTTAAGAGTACAGAACTTTAAAATTATATAGTCACCTAAAAATGAAGGTTCTGTGAAAATTGAGTCAATGACTTTCAGCAAAAGCTTGCGAGAAATCTCTGTAAATGAAAATGCATTAAATATCACATAAATTTGCTCTGCAAAAAGTATCTCAATAGAATTTATCAATTACAGGTGCATGTATAATAGCAGTGAAGTATGAATGATTATTAGTATGGTATTATGAATTCCTACCAGAGTCCTCTCATTTTCTTTCTTAGGAACAATATATAATGATATGTTCAGTTACATTTTGTAGACATTATTCTGAAGAATAACGTTCTTCCAAATAAAGAAAATGAAAAAGAGGGAGGTGTGCTAGTGTGTCTGTTCATCAATGTGCCATCCTTGTTATATGTTCATATATTTAAATTCTCAGTTGTTTCATATGAACCCATAAATATGAAAGAGCATTTTAATACATATCCTAAAGCAAATTCCTAAATAATCATTTAATGTATTTAAACTTCTACATCATTTTATTAAACAACATTGATTATTTTATTGTTTTCTTATTATCATCATTATTAGTATGTTTCTAATTTTGTAATCATGTTTCAGGACTCCTGATAATGCTAACTAAGAATTAAAATAAAGAGAAGCTGTATTTTAGACTAAAATGGAGAAGAGAAAGGAACAATTTTTTTTGGAATGTAAAATACCTACAAACCTTTGGTTCTCTCCTTTAGAGTCCTAATTCAAAATAGGCAATTTTGGGCGGCGCCTGTGGCTCAAAGAGTAGGGCGCCGGCCCCATCTGCCGGAGGTGGTGGGTTCAAACCCAGCCCCAGCCAAATTTCAAAAAAGAAAAAGGCAATTTTATGTACATTTCATATTCCCTTTTTGGTAAAATTTTCTCACTAATTTCATATTTAAAATGTTTAAGGATTTAAGGATTACATAAAGCTATTAGATTCAGGACTTTAAATTAAAATGTTAAATCCTAGCTCAGGATTAGAATTATATTATCGAGTAGGAAATGCAGCTACTGTATGTATGCTGAATGAATACTATTATATCAATTATTCTAAAGAAAAATTCATATTTGGCCCCTGGTTAGCTAATACTTAATCACCATATATTTAGAAATCAGTAGTGTCACTTCCAAGCATATAAAAACACCTTGAGATCCTTACATTTTTGTCTTGTTTTGTTTTTTTTTAAATTTTCCTTGGCTCAGCACCTGTGGCTCAACAGGCTAAGGCACTAGCCACATACACCTGAGCTGGCGGGTTTGAGTCCAGCCTGGCCCGCCAAACAACAATGACAGCTGCAACCAAAAAATGGCCGGGCGTTGTGGCGGGTGCCTGTAGTCCCAGCTACTTGGGAGGCAGAGACAAGAGACTTGCTTGAGCCAGGAATTGGACGTTGCTGTGAGCTGTGATGCCACAGCACTCTATCCAAGGCAACAGCTTGAGGCTCTGTCTCAAAAAAAATAAAAAATAAAAAATAAAAAACAAATAAAAATTTCCTTGACACTCCTATGTTGCTATTCACAAACCAGCACTGTAGGCTTTGCACCAAATCTAATCTGTATGTGTCTGATTCATCTGAATTCAGCAGTGTGGAGTTGTGAATTATGAGTGGAAACTGATCTTCTATACCTGTGGTAGTTGAGCTTTGGCAAGGACACAATAAAGAGAAACAGCAAAGATAAAGGACATTACCTTCGTTTATGTTTACTCCTAGAGGCAGAGAACACCCAAGAAGAAATGAGTGTCTTTAGTGGGGGGAGGATATAGAGGCGGCACTAGGACTCTTTAACAAAAAAGGAGAAACAGCTGATGACTGTTGTGTTGGGTAATGCAAATGCATCAAGGAGACAGGTGGCGCCATTTAGAGAGAACTGCAGAGCCAAACGGGAGTCATTCTAATAATCTGAGGCCAATGAGAGTCGGATGGATTTGGTTTAGCCTGGAAGTAGCTTTAGGTCAGTTACTCAAAGGCATATTATCAAGAGGAAATAACTGAAGAGGGAGATATATTTGAAATGAGGAAGCACTACAGACATGATACTGTAATATGGACAGAAAGAGAGGATGGGAATGTGAACATCAAATGAGCTCACCATTTTGTTAAAAATTAGAATTAAGGCTCAGTGCCTGTGGCTGGTTCGGCGCCTGTGGCTCAGCGGGCTAAGGCGCCAGCCATGTACACCTGAGCTGGCGGGTTCGAATCCAGCCCGGGCCCGCCAAACAACAATGACGGCTGCAACCAAAAAAATGGCTGGGTGTTGTGGCGGATGCCTGCAGTCCCAGCTACTTGGGAGGCGGAGGCAAGAGACTCGCTTGAGGCCAGGAATTGGAGGTTGCTGTGAGCTGTGATGCCACAGCACTCTATCCAGGGTGACAGCTTGAGGCTCTGTCTCAA
>CAUYRH010165820.1:0-11046 GCA_963574655.1 Perodicticus potto | reverse complement strand
GTTTCCACCACTGCAGTGCACAGGGACCCTCTTCACCAATTTCCACAGCTCAGAGTGTCTCCTCCAAGCCGCAGTTCCCTGCACACCCTGAACAGTCAGGCCTCACCAGGATTCCCCACCAGGGATGGCACTGTCAGTTCAATTACTCCCAATGATCTGGGGGAAAGGTGTCCGCCATTTAGGACAGTTCAAAATGTCTGTTCCCTGGCAGGATCCCCTCCCTTCAATTCTCCGTTGGGCTGCCTAGTCCTCTAAGGCTCCAAGTAATACCCCTTTCTGGTCGCCAAACTCAGGAATCCACGCTTCACTGAAATTTTCATCAATTAGGTTTTGCAAGTTGGGAACTGCTGTCTTCCCTGTGGGAGGGGCCGGCTGCCTGCTGTCTCCGCGAAGCAGGGGTAAAGTCAATAGCAGAGTCCTAGGTTTTGAACTACACCTCAAATACTGCAATCCACCATTTCGCTGTGCATCTCCAGCTGTCCATCCACACCAATAATCCACACTGGGAAAGATCCAGAGCCTCCTCCCTCTCACCTGACGTCCTGTGAGAGATGGGCTATGCATCTGTCCTGACTGCCATCTTGCTCCGCCTCCAGCATTTCGTTGAGATATCAAATTTTAATGCAGATATAGCCAATGGTGGAGGAAGATTTGACATTGTATGTAAATAATTAAAACATCCTTATAAAACATCAGTTATTGTCAGATTGGGTAAGAAATCAAGACCCAACCACATGGTGCCCACAAGAAACTCACCTTAAATATTAAAAAATAATAATGATTTAAAAGCAAAGGGTAGAAATAGTAAGTGGCTATATTGATAAGAGTCAAAGTAGATTTCGAAGCACAGAATATTGCCTGAGATAAAGAGATCTTTCAAATCATAAATGGGTTAAATCATCAAGAGGACCTAAAAACCCTTAATTTTTGTGTCTCTAATAACAAATTTTCAAAATGCATAAAACTGATAGAACTTCAAGGAGAAATTGACCAATCCACAATTATAGTCAGAGAATCCAATATCAGTCTAATGATTAATAGAACCAGGAGACCCAAAATCATTTTTTCTATTCAACACTATACTGGAATTTCCACCCAAAGCAATAAAACAAAAAATAGACAAATAAAATAAATAAAAGGTATCCAAGGTGCCTTGGCTCATGCCTGTAATCTTGGCACTTTGGAAGACCAAGACAGGAGGATCACTTGAGGCCAGGAATTTGACACCAGCCTGGGCAACATATTGAGACCTTATATCTACAAAAAATAAAAAAAATAAAAATAAGCCAGACACGATAGTGCATATCTGTAGTCCTTGCTACATGGCAAACTGAGGCAAGGAGAATCACTGGAGCTCAGGAATTCACGGCTACAGTGAGTTATGATCATGCCACTATACTCCAGCCTGGTTTTATCTTCATATATAAGCAATAAACCATTGGTTATTAAAAAAATTATTCATAACATAAAATCTATGAAATACTTAGTAATAAATGTAACCAAAAAATGCAATACCTCTACACTGAAAACTATAAAACATTGCTGAGAAAAAGTAAAGAAAACCTACACAGAGATAAAACATATTTATGGGTTAGAAAATTCAATATTTTTAAGATGTCGATTTTCTTTAAAAAGATCCATAGAGTCAGTGGTAACCCAATTAAAATCCCACCAGGCTTATTTTGTAGAAATTGACAATGGATAAACACATTTCGATAGGACCATGCATGGAATATTATTTAGGAACATAAGGAACAAACTGTCAATATACATAACAACATTGATGAATATGTTGAGTTTGAAATGCCAAACTAGAGTACATATTGTACTATTCCATTCATATAAAATTTAGAAAATGAAACAGACTTTGTAGTGACAGAAAGCAAAACAGTGCTTACCTGAGGATAGATGAGCGGGTGGAAAGGAGGGAGAGATTTCAATGAGACTTGAGGAAACTTTAAGGAATAGGGGATATGTTTACTATTTTAAAGGTAATTGTTTCATGGGTGCTAATGGTTTCCCACACAGATACAGTAATTCTGTAATGGTTTCATGATGTCTAAATATGCCAGAACTTAATAGTTTATGCATTTCAAGATAGCTCAATATAGTTGTTTTTAAAAAATGACTGTGGAAAATTGCTGAAGATGTCCAATTGAAAGAAAATCAAATAAGGGGGCAAGAATGAAATCTGGTACATGTGCAGAAGGACTGGCTTTGTACCTGATCCTAGATTCAAGCACAAAGGCAAACAGTGTCAGTGCAAAAGCCAGTAGTTGAGTACATGCAGGGTAGGAGTCCTTAGAAGTTCTCTTTGAGGTGTGTCTGCTTTCTCAGCGAAACAGAAAGTGATGTCATTAGCTGAGCTGAGATTGCAGATGGAGAGAGGAGAGAGAGGACAGTTACAGGATAGTCCACAGTAGTCCAGAAAAATTCCATATGATTCCCAGGCAACACTAAAAACCCATTTGATGTTCATGGTGGTAAACTTAAAGTGTGACCATTCAGCAAGTTTGGGTATCTTTCTCCAGGAAGTGAACAGGTGCAAATGTGAAGCAAGCAAAAAGGTTTTTAACTGAGTTTTTCCAAATACATTCAATGAAGTAAAAGAGGAACAAAATAATTGAGCATATGTGCAAGCAGCACCTATAATGATTCTCCATATAATATGAGCCGGGTCAGAGAGTGAAATGCAAGAAATTGATACATCACAGAAGTTGTAATTATTTGGTAAGGACAAGGTTTAGAGTAATACCACTATTACTGTTATTAGAGTGAGAGCCGAAGTAGGATAAAAAACAATATTAATATCCATGGAGGACAGAATATTGAAGGGACCATCAAACTGAAATTGAACTCAAGTACAAATAAACAGGAATGGCATTGGTAAAGTATCAGATAGTCAGGTGCTAAAATCTTTGAGAAAAGAGGTGTAAGAACCCAGAGGCTGAGAAGGCAGCAAAATAATAGAAAGTGAGTGATACAAGCAGATGACATTAAATTACTCTCCAGTCCGAGAAGTGTGAGATCTATGAAAGTAAAACTACCAATAGTCAAGGAGCTAATGGAGTAGTGTTTTAGGAATGCAGAGAGTAGAGGTATAGAGAAGTAAGCTTCCATTACAGCAAAACTAGAGAGTGGTCACATGAAATATTTCCTGATGTTGGACCATGGCTTCTAGGAAACACAATGAAAATGTTTCAGGAGTTGACGACAGGTAAGAAAAGGAAGCATGCAGCTACAGAAAACCTTACAGGGAGTCCTGGAGATACAGGATGATGTGTAGTCTGGGGTATCCTGAGTGTCTAACAAATCAGGGATAGAAGGGGTAAAATGTGTCGTAGTGGATTCAAGGTGAAAGATGGAATGGTGAAGCTCTGAGCTTCAAAGAAAGGGCAGGTGGTTTCTCTTGACCCCTCTCCATGGAGTCAAATAAGTCTCTAGATATGGGGCCTTGGTCCCAGGGCCGAGTACAGCTAAGTCCTCAGGGAGGCCTGGTCTTGCTCAGAGAGCATGGGTTCACCTTTGAGTACTGTTAGAGTGAGGGGGGAACTTAAAGCCATTTTGCTGGTTCATTCTTCATTATTTATGTAGTTCAAAATGTCTAGGGAGGAAAAATATATAAAAACATTCATCTCTAAACCTGTTCTCAATCTGGATTTTCATTCAATCTCTCATAACCCCTACAACCCTGACCTTCACCCTACCCTAGTCAGTTTATGGAGGGGTGACAATGTGAGTGTCAGAGATGGAGTGTGTCTTTGTGCACATTATTTGACGCTCATAGGAACAATTTAAAGTCAAACATTTTAGAATTTTAGGCTGCATCAAAACACGACCATGTGAACTTTTACAACTTACTATACTACCCCTCCCATTTCCACCTTTCTACACCATCATTCTCTCACAACATACACACACCATGAACTATTTTATTCTTACCTCTCAGATTTTCCAAATCCATGATACACTTTCACTGGTCTGTGCCTTTGCTTAAACTACTCTGTTGGCCTGGAATTCCACCCCCTATCCTTTCATCTGCTGAATAGATTCTTGCTTAGACCTAATTCAAAGGCCTCCACCGCTCCTGCACAGCCTTCCCCTATTGTCTCAGATTAGACGCTCCCTTCTTAGTGCCGTACCTTACTTCACATGTACGGCTTCCTCAGAACTTACCGCACAATACACTAATTAGTCATACCCTTGTCTTCCATGAAAGATAGTGAATTCCTCAAAGTCAGGAAATGCTATTCAACTTTTTAACACAAGGGCCTCAAGTACCCAGGGTTTTATTGAATTAAATTGACAATAAGCAAAAATAAATAAATAAATAAAATGAAGATAAAGGGAGCACCTTACAAGGTGCCAAAGGCTAGATGTATATGAAGCTCATCCAACCTGCAAAAATATGGCTCCTATACATTTTTATTAATAAATTACTTATTCACATTTATAAAAATATTATTAAAAAATAAGCCTTGAAAAGTTTGTAAATGGAATCACTTATTTTATTTTACAATCATTAGTTTAGTCATCCCAGCAGTTTAAGTGGAGTTAAGGAGCCTCCGACTGGCTTTATAAATATAGTTAGTTTCAGTGAAGAATTTAGAAATAAAACTGTACCCTGTTATCAAGGTGCCATAATAGTATGCACTTAAAAAGCACAGAGGAAGCAAAAGGCTAATTGGAATTTAAACCAAACCCCATTTTAGTAGACTAAATAAGTCTTTAATCAAAAGGTGGAATTCAGCATTAAATACTATAATCAATATGTGTTACCATCTGAGATCTTGGCTTGTAAAAGTCTGGTAAATCAAGTGAACTTTATTAGAAAGCAATGTTGCAATATCCAGGAACACAGCTAGCCACAAAATAGACACAATCTGTTAGGCACAATTTATAATTTATGAACCATGCAGTAAAAGTATAATTCATAAGCAAATTGTCCATCAAGATTAATTAATAACACAATATTAGCCCAAACCAGTTCAAGTATGTGGACATTCAGGAGGTCACCTTGGATTTTAAAACTTGTTTAAAACTGAAATTAAATACAAACCCTGATACAATCAAATGATCACAGAATGACAATTACTATAGGTCTTTCTGAGGTTTAATTTTTCAGTAAGAGGTTTTATTTGAAAAATCTGTATTCAATCATTTATACTGTTACTACATTAACACAAAAGTTAATGCATGATCAAGTCAATAATTTGCTTGAAAGTCAGTAAAAAGAATTGCAAGATGTCAACAGTTTTAAGAGCTTGTGCCAGTCACAATGACAGAAGCAATTCACAACATTCTTTGCGGGACACTCACAGAATGTCCAAAATTGACATGCTAGGAAATTCTATTTTCTCTGAACTTATAGTTTATCCCAGAAAATTGCTGTTTCATATCACTGGGATAACAAAAACCTGCAACGCTTTTACACTGCTTTCTCACCCCGAGCCATGTGACACAGATGGCCTCTCTATCTTGAGAAAGGCTTCAAGAAGTAATAAGGAGATGGTCATGTCCTTTTGAAGTAGACAGAAACGAAAAGTTTGCTTTTTCTTTACGTGAAAGATCATCTTCCAATTAGGTACTTCCCCCAGCACCGTATTTCCCAGAAATGTAAAATTCTGTATATTCTTTCAGACCATCTACAAAGCTAAAACTTTTCACCACGCTGATAATTATTAGCATTAAGTGACATTTAAGTAGTTCTAGATTTGCATAACCATATGTAGAAATTTTATAATAAAATCTAAAGGCAGTCCTCTCCAGAATTATATTTACATATTAAATTTTTAAATCACAGAAGAAATAATAGAGATGATAACTGTGCAATTATCTGCACAGTGGCTGCAATCCCCAGCAACAGCAATAGCCATGAATACACACAGTGTGACCAAATGTCAATTAGCTGTACCAGTACCAGTTATATGTAAAAGAGTGAAAAAACAATGCCTTCCATTTGCCCATAATTTATAGAAGAACATGGTAACCAAATGAGACTGAATTTGAGAAGCTCATAACATGTTAAGTGAAAGGACCTGAGTTCTCAAACCCAAACAAACTCAAACCCACTCTGTGCATGCAATAGCCTTTACCTCTTTCCTTTGGGTTCAACATCACATCAATGTTACCAATGGTTTATATCCAAAGTGATAGTGACCATTGTATTATCGGTGTATACTGTATAATTTGAGGCTGTGGCATTAGCAGTTCCAACAAAAAGTTGTCGATTCCAGAATTCTGCCTTAGGAAGCTAAAAATGAATGCACAAGAGTAACGTAAATAGCCAAGCTAGAGCCTCGATATCTTGTCAAGGAAATTACTCTTGTCATAAAATGCAAGAGTTGCAATTAATAACATCTTTTGACATATCAGAAGAGCAGCTTGGCAGCATTCCCACCCAGGATGAACACGTTCCACAATGCCAACTGTGGGATTGATGGAGGCAGGCTTCCCAGGCCAAGGAGCTCAGCCAACGTCAAGCTTGCTATTCTCAGTGGCAGGGGATTGACACTTTACGCAGCTGCTTAGAGTCGGTAGGAATAAGAATATGAAAAAAATGAAGGAACAGGGTCATCTCATCCTATTATAGTTTCCTCATCTTTTTTTTTTTTTTTTAATTCTTTGAGACGGTCTCACTCAGGCTGGAATGCAGTGCTGTGAGCATAGCTCACTATGGTCTCAAATTCCTGGGCTCAAGAAATCCTCCAGCCTCAATTTCCTGAGTCGTGGGGCCACAGAACAGGTCACCAAGCCCAGCTAATTTTTTCAGGCCCACATTGGTCTGAACTCCTGGCCTCAAGAGACCCTCTCACCTTGGCTGTCCAAAGTGCTAGTGTGAGACCCCGCCGGCCAGCTTAATTCTTGACAGACACTTTGATTTCCCACTTCTGTCTCTGCCTGGGAGTGCCTAAACTCTGAGTAATATAATTTTTCCTTGATTATGATCTTCACTTGGACAGCAAGGAATCTTAGATGAAGGATTTGAGCCCCTCTAAGTTAAGGTGATTTAAAGTGCTATTAAACCTATATGGCAGAAAGGTGTGTGTGTGTGTGTACACATCCATATGTGTATGTATATGTATACATATATATCTCCAAAAAAATTTAAAATTATCCATGTAGAAACTTCATAGCAATGGAAAGTTTTCTTCAAGAAAAGCAAGTATCTACCTAAGTTACACTTAAATAACCAGAAACTACCCCTTTTTGCCAAATCAAAGAATAATAGATTTGAACACTTTTCCTAGCAGTAAACATAGTTCTTTAATTGCCTTCTTAAAAGTCTTATTAACATTTTATTGAAACACAGGTCGAACTTCATTTTTATGAATATATAATGAAGATTATGCCTCACATAATTTCTTTTTTCTACTTGTAGCAATTGGTAAATTGAGTTCAACACCCCCAACTATCTCGCAATTATTCTGCTGCCACAACTTCAGGTAGATCCTGCCGAGTGAGGTGAAAGTGGGTGTTAGGAAGCCAGAGCACAAATAGGGCTTTTTCTATAGATAGGAAGTGTTTAAATCATTATTAACCTCCAAACTCATTACACAGAAAAGTCTCTCCAATGCTCAATAATACAAATGAAGTTCACAAACATGTTAATCACTTAATAACCAGAATTAAATAAGCAATCTAGTTTAATTCAAAATTAAAACCCAAAACATCTTCAGGGCCACTATGAATAGGACACTCAAAGGAAAAGACTGTGTGCTTGATAAGCTGTCACCAATAACTGGAAAACAAGCTTCTGCACGATTTAATTGGAGTAGAGAAGAAGCATTTACAAAGTAACATCATATTTTTGGAACAAGAAGAAAAGTAGCATCAAAGATTTGACACTGGGAATAAAATTTAGCAACAAGGGTTTTTCTAGAGATTTTTTTACTGGTCTCTTATCTCTCAAAAGTAAAGATGAAGAGGAGACAATTAATATGAATAAGGTAAGCTTTTGTAGTCCATATAATTTTGGCAAAGATCAGCCAGAATCATTTAATTCCTGTATTTAATTTTCCTTTTCCTCTATCTCCTACTAATTTACCTGTATATAGTGTATTTTTTGATCTAGCTAATGATGGTTGAATATCTAAATATATTTTGATATATTTATACTACACGATATTATGCAGTAGTTTAAAAAAATGGGCAGACTTACATGTAGTTAGATAAATAAATTTTCAAATATAAGTCAAGTGAAAGATTCACTTGTAGAATGTTGCATACAGTAGGATATTACAATGCCAAAACACTAAAGAGAAACATAATTTATAAAATTCTATTTATCTCAGTCATAAGCCCCTAAAATTCAATTGACTTGAGTCACTAGGCAGTAACTTTGAAAACCTGGTGTAGGCCAACCCAAAGTTTTTTAAGTTGTCAAGATAGGATTCAACCCCGGGAATGGTATAACTGTGAGAGACAGTCACCAACTTGTACAGGGAGGCAAAGACTTTAGGAAAGGACTGGCATTCTCTATGTCTCAGCACAGTATCCAGGAGTGGCCTGGAAGGCTGGAGGTGTTCCTGCTCTGTTCTTGGCACTCAGCTCAGCTCCTGCCGGGAATCTTAGAGACCTTAGCATTGCTCACTGAGGCACTCTGAGAAACAGTAGACTTCCTGTTTTGAATCTTCCTCTGTTTCATTCCCATGGTCATCATGTGCCCAAAATATGTTTTACTAAATAAAATTAAAATCTACTGATATCAAGCAGCAGGGAAAAAGAATAACTGAAAATATACTTGCAGACCAGCAATTATCAAACAGATCTTACAGAATATTACCTTATTTTTTTCAGAAAAGAGGTCCAAGTTTGGAAAATTGCAAGAAACTTGTATTGGAGAGTCCCGGTTCACATCAATATACTTAAACATATTAAACATTCTGAGAAGTTACATAATAACGGAATTTATTGAGCACCGTTTAATTTCTTTCTCTAAGCTCTAGTTCCACCTGCCTCTTCAACATATCCAAAAGCACCTGAACCTTCAGGTGTCAAAAACTGAACTTCATGGGTTAGGGTCGCAGCTAAATGGGATCTTCCTTCGTTGACTTCTAATGTGTGCAAGCCATTCATCTAGTAACTAGATTCTAGTTGTACACGTCACACTAGTTGAAGCCAGGAAGCTGAATCCCAGTCTTCCTCCTCTCACCTTATGTGTGTGGATATACAATCCAACACCAAATCCTTCTAATTTATATACAAAAAGTCTCTCATTTTGGTGCACTTTTCTCTAGCTTTGCCATTTCCTTTGTGAAGTATTCTACCATTGTCTCTAACCTGAACCACTGCTGTGGTCCTTTACCCAGAGTCCCATGCCCACCTAGCAGTCTTCTCAGGCTTCCACAAGAAAATCCCACAGACTGGGTGCTTAAACCACATAAACCTTCTTCCTTCTGGCAGTTAGATGTCCAAAGTCCAGTTGTAGGCAAGTTTGATTTTTGATGAGGCCTCCCTTCTTGGCTTGCAAGTGACCACCCATGGCTGTGTCCTCACAAGGCCTCTTTCCTGTGCATGAACGTAGAGGGACAGACAAAGAGTCATGTGCACTGTGGTGTCACTTCCTCTCCCTACAAGGATACCAGTCCTATCAGAGGACTGGAGCCTCAGGCTCATGATCTCACTTAACTTTCGTTATTGCCGTGTAGGCCCTATCTCCAAACACAGTCACATCAGGGGTTAGGGACACAGCATATGAATTTGGGGAGGGGAGACACAATTCATTCCATAATATCCCTCTTCCACTGTAGCCAAAATGTTACTTTAAATATGAAAATTTGATCATGCTACGCTCCTCCAAAAATGGTCTTTTGTAAAAACATTGATTCTTTGCTCCTTCTGGCCTCTGTTTATGTCACCAACCTCTGTGTGTGTGTTTCCACTACACTGAACCTTCTTTAAATTCCTCAAACTTCATGTTTCTCTTTATCTCAAGTCTTTTGTTCCATTCTCGAATTGCTCTGCCTTCCCTCTGCTCCCGGAAAACATTCTCTACCCCCAAATACTCCTAAATATATACATTCCCCCTCCAATAGTTTACCATAATGTCCTTTACCTTTTATTCACTACAATCTTCTGTTTAATTCTTTATTTGCATAATTCCTTGATTGATGTCTACTTTGATTACTATACCCCAAGCAACATGAGGGCAGCAATCACATCCATTTTGCCCACGATTACGTCTACAGTACCTCGCCTTATGCCCACCTATATTAGGCGTAAGAGATAAATGTGTGCTCAGTGAATAAACAAATGTATCCAGGATTTCCCAAAAGTACTTAAGAAAGATTGCAAAGGCTACTTATAAATATTTTATTTAACCAATATTATCCAGGACACACTTTAAGAAACATGACCATAGTTTAAGATTCACTGGGATAAAGGAATATCCTGACAAATAAACCCATAGGAAATTTTGCTCAAACCTAGGATCCAGAACGTCACATGGCTGTGGAAATGAAAAACCAGAAAGCAGAATTCAGATTATGAGATCCCTGAAAACTTTCAGATGGATTCTGAAGGGATCTCTTGCCCTCTTTCTATTGCATCAACTGGTGACTCTGAATCAAAGTCCTATTTCTTAGGTACAGGGTGCAGTTCAAAATTAGTTATATGTATGGTTTTTTTTTTTACTCTAACGATAAATTATTTTATGATCTGTTTGTAATGAGTACATGTGTGAGTGGGTATAATGGAAATAGATGCATGTGAGTATTTGCCAGGTTCTACAAACAAACAAACAAAAATTCCTCTCATTGTAGTAGGGGAACATTACAAACAAAATACTTTCTGAAAATTATAATCTGTGCATTAAGTAGAGGTTCTTTACAAGCTAACCTCAAAGGTCTGGCCATCTCTGAGATATTAAGATTCTGCTTTTTTTTTTTTTTTTTTGGTTTTGATTTTTTTTTTTTTAATTGTTGGGGATTCATTGAGGGTACAAGAAAGGGATGGTTTTGATTATTAAATGACTCCAAGCACTGTGAACAGTGCACTATGAGTGTATATTAAGTGCTTTCTAAATTTAGCTATCCTTTTAATAAA